>VZTR01014662.1:84146-106396 GCA_013400775.1 Chaetops frenatus | reverse complement strand
GACCCGCTCGGCCCCGGCCGCCCCCTCCCCGCCAGAGCAGGGCAACTTTCTCACAGGCTGGGCAAGCCGACCTCATCTTCCCTTCTCTTGGCAGCTACCGCGGCAGCTCTTCCTGCCCCACGACTTCCAAGACCCCTGTACATGCCCGCGCCCCGCTAAGCCTCAGAAAAGGGGAAAAGCGGGGCGTCCCTGCCTCTTTCTCCAGCTCAGAGGACGCGGTACCATCCTCAGATCTTTCCCACTGCCACACGATTCCGAGCTTCTCCGGGGACCCATCCCTCTTAAACAGCTTCCACAAGAAATCACCGCCGCGCTTCTGCGTCCTTTTCCGATGAAAGCCTCTTCAGGTGCTGCTGCAGCCTTTCCTTCCTGCAAGGTTTTTGACCCTTCCCGCCCCTCACAGCTCCCTCCTCTCACGGCTTCCCCTCTCCCTCACCCTCCAGCAAAACCAGACCCAGAGAACGAGTGGGAAGTAATCCTGGTACTTGTGTCACCTGGGGAGGGAATGACACGCAGTATTCCCCGAAAGTTCTACTAGGGAAATCACTGCTCTCAGCATCCATCTCCACAGGCAAACCTCTTATTTACCGTGATGATGCTCTGGGGAGCCAGAGGAAGCCTACAGAGATCAGGTTTTACATCGTTTCCTTTAACAGCCCCCGCTGTCCCAATTACTCCTGAGTGGAATAAAAAGATGAAATGACAAGTTAAAACGAGGTCTCCGTAGAGGAAGTCTGAATGTTGCACCCAGTTCCCTTCAGAGCCAGGCAAAGACCTGAACTTCTTTGGGTTTTCATTAACCCTCAGAGGGCCATCTCAAATTTTATGTGTATTTTCAGTTTTCCTTTTTGTTTGTCCTCAGAGCCAAGCAGATGGGCCTCTAATTGCTAGTGTTCCGGAGGACAATGGATCTATACATCAAGCTGGCAGTTCCCTCTGTTATCATTCTGTGTGCCATTCTATTGTCCATTAACAATTCCAGGCTGCTACAACCCCGCAGCCTTTAAACACAGAAAACAGGACGCAAGCACAGCGCTCCAATCAAACGCAGGAGCAGCTTCATCCGTGCATAATGGGAGCAGTAATTCCAGCTCCATTTGAAGCCTGTTTCAGGAGGGAGGAGCCTGGAGGAGACACCTGGAGGCAAAGCCAGACACCTTGTTCACCTTGCATTCCGTTTACAGTTTCTGCAAAATAACAGAGCCCAGTCACCTGGCCACCACAGAAGGCAAATCATGTGCAGCATCTCCTCCCAATCTCCCCCTCCTGCATGCTGTTTCTGTACTGCTTATGCCAGCCCCAGCTCCACAGGCAGATGCTTCTTTGGATATCTCCAGCCTTGACTTTAGGGAGTCAAGAGCCTGTTTCAAAAGATTGACAAATTTCCCTGGCTCCAAGGCCCCCATGTCCTCCACTATCCGTGTGAGAATTCAGCCTGGCCTCAACCTCTTCAGCTGCTCCTGAGAAACAATTTTAAGTGAAACATTTGCTTTTGCGTGTTCTCTGCTTCTGCAGCCATATAAACAGCGTGTTTTGCCATCAGTTACATCAGGGTCCACACAGAAGCACCTTCACACCTTCAGATTCCATCAGGCTCGAGGTTACAAAGATTTTCAAGAGCTGCAGTGGGTAGTACTCCTACAGGAGTAGGGAGAGAACTGGCTGGACTATATCCAATTCTGTCTTCAGGGCAGGATTCCAAAACAGGATCCCACAGACTTTTCTGCCAGCACTGGAAAACCAGAGCATCCGAGCATCTTGCTGCCTCTGTTCTCAAAGCAATGTCACTTCAACACAGACTTTCACAGTCAGGTATCAGCTGGGGTGAGTTTCTCCGCAGATCAGGAGAGAGCTGTGACTGCACTAAATCTGGATTACTGCAGGCACATTTCACTTGATCAGCCGTGAGTGGCACACCCCAACCTCCTTTCTTAGATGTGTCAGTCCTCTGATTGCAGTGACATCCATGCCTCACAATGTTGTGACAATCTATTGCTCTATGAATAAACAGTATTTATCCTGTGGGATTCTCTCAAATACAAATGCTTTAAAAAAATTACACATTTGGCTCATGCTAGAAGCTGGAACTTCAAAGGATGACAAGCAAATTTCTGTGCCTGAGCTCCTTCTAAATTGAGAGGAGACGGCATGAGGAATATGAGGATTGCTCTTCTAATTAGATGTACTAGTGGGGATTATCTTCATGCTTGGATGCCAATTAGTTTTCAAGGCATTAAAATACTGCAGCCCATTTCATGAACAAACCTGTCTCTTTCATTCAGAAGGTGCTAAGAGGATGGGTCTGGAGAAAGACAACGGCACCCAAAGGCCACCATTTATCCAGTTCCACTCCTAACAGCAACCAAAATCCTTTCAGAAACCTTGTCATATGCAGTGCTCACTGCAACATAAGGGATAATGGAGCTGCACAACGGGTACATTTTTGGGTCATTCATCCACAAAACTGAAATATGACTGTCACTACCTGTGGCCTTAACACATGGTACCAATGCCCAGCAAACTGAGCTGCAGCTCAGACGCTATGTGGTACAGATGGGTGATATCTGTAGCACAGGCAAATATCTTTTTTTTCTTTTCTGTATTTATACAGCACCTCACACTGCGGGGTTTTGTCCATGCCACATGCTCTTAGGCACTGCAGAAACAGCTGCTAGGAATGGACTTCTAGTCTTTAGCATCAAAGACTTTATTCATAAAAAAATCTAAAGAATTTACAGGGTATTTTTGCTTGAGAGCCTTAAAAGTTCAGTCCAGCTCTTCTTGAAATGTCTTTCTTAATCTTCTTTTTAAAAAAAGGCAAAAAGCAAATTTTCTTCACTTGTAGCCATCTTTTCTTCCGTGCAGAATCCTTCTCACTCCTGTTTTTCAGTGATGTATCTATTCCACAGAAATTAGGTCAAATATTATATGGCCAAATTGAAAAGCGGTTTAAAATAAGCCTACAGGGCATGTCATAACTGTTAAGAGATATGAAAAATATGCACAGAGTCTGCTGTGGTTTTCTGGAAAAAGCCCTGTGCTACCTGATACAAACCCTCAGGGTTTCTGGATACACTCACAGGCTACAGAATGAAAGAAACCACCAAACCCAAAACAAAGGTGAGAGAGGGAAGACGAAGTATAAACACAACCATTTCTTCCCCCATCCCAGGTTTTCCATAGAACATTTTCCCATATGCTGCTCACATACACCTCTCTTCCTCCCCAGTCATCCTTCTCTCAGTTTTTTAGCTCAGATGGCAGAAAACTAGATTATGCTGCAATATGAAAGTAAGTTTAACACATTAAATAAATAAATAAATAAATAAATAAAATATAAATAGCATCCTTTGGGGCCTGGGGGACAAAGGACAATTTTTCCATACTGAAGTCAGCATGAAGTGCCCCTTCCCAGATCCTTCCCGGGTAGCAACTCACTGGCATTGCTTGCTCCAGGCAGTAAATGCAACTCAGCTCCTGTAATTCCACTGTTAAGAGTTTCCATGGGAAAGATGACACTGATGGGAAACACCAGGCACATCTCCTCCTATAAGACAAAGTTGGAATTTGCCTAATAATGAGGGCACCACTGGGATTTTTAGTCATAAAGGCTTCATTTTTTCTGTGCTGCCATTTCTCACCTGATGGTCAGAAAATGATCTGCTGGACTCCAAATCAAAACTGACCACTCCAGGTGAATTGGTCATCAAGGTAAAAGGCAGCTTTTGGATCTTGAGCAGGGGCACAAGCAGCCCTGATGTGGTTACTCAAGGCTTTACAAATCTGGCTATGACTAAACCTTCTCCCAGTCTCAGCTGCCATCAAGTTGCCTTGTTGACAACAGAAGCAACCCCCACAGCCCCAGGCGCCTCCTCCTCTACACATGGGGGGAAGTAAGAGCACCCCAACACCCTCCTGACCAGACCAGGAGTCCCGGTGATGCCTTAAGTTTTAAGGGTTTTTTTCTTTTTCTGTTCTGCTTTAGTGTGTAACTCTCAGCTTCATATTAAGTGTTACTAAGTTCTCTTTACAGGGTAGTTAGACACAACAATTCTCTCCAGCCCAAAATTCAAGGACAATCATTCCGAACCTCAGGTCCAAAAGCAAAAACAACATAAAAAAGAGGAGGGCAAGCAAGGAGGATGGAACTTTGTAATTCGAAGTTATTAATTGGACAATTAACCTCTATATGCAAATGGACCATAACTTATAGAAGTGTGAAACCCCATGACCAAGTCCCTTTCCTGCATGCATCTTAAGGCCCACTCTGGCAGGGCTGCAGGCGGGCTCTTGTATTGCCAGGGTGTGGCCTCTGAAGGCTTTTGAAGGCCTTTCAATAAATACCTACTTAATTCCTCTGATTTTGTCCAACCTCTGTTCCAGGTCAAACTGATAAGGCATCACTGGACAACGAACAGTGCCCAAAAGCTGCCAACACGTCTCTCTGGGCTGGCTTTTGGAGGCCTGGTATCACTGCAGAACTGGAGTTGCCAGGCAGCTGATGCCCAGAGAGCAGCTGGACATTAGGGACCATCTCACCCTGCAGGCTGGGCACGGCTGAGCTGCACACCCAGGTGATGCCCCAAAGAAAGCCCTTCACTAAACAACCCCTGCCCAAAGGTCCCTGTCCCCTTTTTCACTCACACTGCTTAATTAACCTCCTTGGTGAACTCTGGGGCTTCTGAGGTAGAATATAAAACAGGATAGAAATTTCTTTCAGCAAGCAAAACGTGGACTTAAGCCCTCATATTTTGAGTACTGCTCGTCATTAAGCAAAAATTACTTTAATAGTTGCCTTTGCACTGCAAATAATTACATTTAGGCCATTAAATTGCCCCATTCAGTGTTTCTGCCTGCTTTTTGTCAACTGTGTATGTTCCATTTAATATTTAAAGACTGGAGCACTACTCTGGCTTATTTAGTAATTAATTTCTTTAAATATTTATAGCACTTTGACTCTCAGCAAGGGTTCTGTTTGGTAAGAACAATACTGTTTTGTGGTTTATAGTGTCATGGCAATTTCAGAGGTAAATTTCCATTTTGATGGAAAGATAAAAACATATAGATTTCACCAACAGACAGTAATGATTTCAGAATAAAGTTTTTATTACTGAACAATGTTATGTACTGAAAAAAAATCCAATTATGCCCTTGCACATAACTGCAGACCGAAAACACAGTGTTGAGAGATCTATTTTATGACAGCAGTATTCACACAGCAAAAGGAATTGCCCATGAAATTTTCCATCACCTTCTTTTGAATCACCAGTGGCACAAATAACAAAACCCAATTGCAAAAAAAAAAGCCTAGGAAAGAGAGAGCAAAACCTACAAAATGCAGGAGGCTATTTTGCTAGCATCTCTTCCCCTGAGAATATCCTTTTTCGTTTTGCATACCGTGTTTTAAAACTTTTAGGCTCTTTGTTTGAAATGCTGTGTGCTTATAAAAAAGCTTAAGAGGCTTAAGCTTAAAGGCAGCCTTGGAAATTGAAAATACTAGGAAGATGCTCCATCTGTGGAGCATCTAGTAATTTGTCTAGTAGCCCTGACGGTGGGAAGGTGATCCAAACAGGAAAAGCAGAAAAAGAGACCTTGAAAGAGACTCTGCTACCCTATGAGAAAGGGTATGAAAGGCTATGAGAAAGGATGTGAGAAAGACCAAGCCATAGCAGGTGGCTTTGGCAGCACTCAGGTGAGGGATACTGAGTCTACAGGGTGTCATGCCCTGGCTTTGGGAAAAATCAGCTGCAGAGGCACCCCATGGCAGTGGGAACAGGAGGAAGTGGCACACGAATCAGTCTGACCCTTGGCCAGCACACCATTGCATTTTCAGCCTAATTTGCTGCTGCCTTTGGAAAGGCTCCCCCAGCCCTCAAAACAGGGATCTGTCTCCTTATCCCTGAAGATTTTTTTTTCCCGAGAATTCACGTGCAACCAGTCTATTCTTGAACAGCAGACAAGCAGCATTAACACTCCCAAAGACAGAACCTAGCCCCAGGACTTCTCTGCACTCACACATTTATCATAGGATGCTCAACTTGTCTCAGGGAGCAGCCACACCCGGGGAAGATGCAAAAACAAGGATCAAAACCAAGCTGGCCTCACAGAACACGTGCTGAGCCACTTCCTTAACAGGGGGGCCTGGACTACAGATGCAAAATCTTTATTATTGATTCAACCTCTAATTGCAGGGTTTTGAGGGGAATTGCTGCTAGACAAAGACGTGAGTGTAAATTCCCCGCCCTCTCACTCCTTCTCTGAAGCTCTCAGATACCCAAAACAACCTGCTGGCAACTTAGAAAAAAACTAATTGGTGGAAGTCAAACGGCAAATGTGTCGCAGGGCACGGCAACCCCACCTCAGCATCCTAATTACAGAATCATCCAGGTTCTCTCGCCGGGAGGTGCTGATTTTAGCACCCATTTAGCACCATTCCTGCCTCATCTCTCACAGCAATGCAGATTAACACTGGAAAGTGATACCTGCCCTAAGGCTGACTGGCATTTCCCATTACAAGAGCCTACCTTCCAATGCAAGTGAAAGTTTGTTTGGCTTGAACTGACGGTGAAATTTTCTATGCCAGTTGTTCTTTCATTACAAGGCTTTCCCTCCAAAGTCCCAGTACCTGCAAACAAACAGGCCACTGCAAAGACAATTTAAAAAAAGGTTTGACCTTTCAGCCACAAGTTTTTTGGCTTTGGTTAGCTCCAGCTACTGCTTTAATCACATCTTATTATTTCATGCTCTGTGTGCTATGTGCCAGATTTTACTTTTAAGGAAGAAATGCTGGCATATGCTGTTGCCTCATCGATGTGTATGGGAAAACATCATTAGGGAAAGCCTACAGAACAGGGTATTTTTAAAATGAACTTCTGTGTTGTGGGAAAACATATGCCCCATACAAAATCACCAATGCTCAGTAATGAAATAGCCACATTTATACATGCCTGTTGTATACCAGTTTTAACAACCATATGTCCTGATATATCCAGGCATACCAAAGCACCTCAAACTCCTGGGGAAAAACCCTCTGCTGGTGTAAAGGGCCCTGGCTCCATTCACTCATTGAGGCCTGCTGAGAGCCTGCTTCAGCACCTGTGGCAGGAGCTCAGCTCTCCCTGGCTGCCTTTGACTCCAGGGTAGGTCGCTGGCATGAATCAGCACGTCCCAGCAGCAGCCGCGTGGGAGGGAAAATAAAACTGCTGTCGGAGTAAGCAGCAGAGAGGCCATTGATACCAAACATCCTGGAGCAGCTCCCAGCCGAGGGAATGGCTTAACAGCAGCAGGATTCGCCAAGAATGACAAAAGAGCTTGGATCAGGCATAGAGGGAATAGAGCAGCACTCCCAGCCTGCCAGACCTAGTCCTAGGCTGAGAGCTGAGGCCGCTCCAGTGGCTGGTGTGACACTGGGGATGCTGGACCAGCTCAGGTGCAAAACACCCAACCCAAAGCACACACATCTCTAATAGGCCTCGGGTGGGATTTGGACCTGGGCTGTGCAGCAGGGAGACCCCTGGGCCATGTCAAGTCCTCACCATGTCCTGTGTGCCTCCTACATGGCAATGGGGGATCCATTTTGGCCTTGCTTGTCTTACCCTATGGGACTGATTCCCCATCTTTTACTTCACTTACACATTTTGCTTGAGGATCCTGTGGGATCTTGTATGCCCACAGCCCTGAGAAGTGGTGTAGGTTTTCAGGTGTTGTCCTAAGTTAGGTTCAGAGAGCTGCTCCTCAGCTGTGAGCCTTGAACAAACAGAAGGAAAGAGCCCCCTTGGGTTTGTTCTGCAGTGTAAGCCCCCTGATGCCTTTACTAAAGCAGCCCCACTCACAGTGGGATGAAGAGAAGTGACAGCAGTTGGCTTTGGCAGCAGAGGTGAGAACCACCAGGGCTGGGAAGGACAGCAAGTTGGGGAGATAGGGTGAGCTGAACCACAGAAGTGTCAAAACTAAGTCAAGTGCAAGCCAGGGAGAGAGGAAGGCACTTTACCTCTCAGGAATACACTGTTTCTCAGATTATTGCACAGGATGGGAGAAATGGACAAAACATGGGACATTTCTGTGAGGGCTTCATACCACTCTTGCTACTTGCAAAAAGACTCTTCTTGTACCTTGAGGAAGCCATGGACAGTCATACGCACAATCCACTGAAAGTGAGCAGCACATGGAAGAAGGCACATGCAGGCACTCCTGATTCTGAGGGGTGCAAACTTCTCAAAAGTCTCCATGTTTCAGCAGTGCAGAGATTACCATGTCCTCTGCAAGATGCCAGCCAAGATTTGTAGATATGAGTCATAATCCAAAATTTTCAGCTGCATCCAGTCTGCTCTGCCTACACTGGTCTTTAAAAATGAACAGTCTCATGCTCTCCTCTGCCAGTATCTCTCTTCATGCTCTTTCAGCAGCCATCTATTCTCTATTTTGTCATTCTGGGTTTCTTTTCTCTTCCATCAAAACCCAGTAGCAGCAGGTCTCTCCTAAAGAGCAGGAACTTCCTATTTTTCTGTAAGCTGTCTTTGTGGAAATTGCATGTCTTTGGCTTTTTTTTTTTTAATAAAATAATAAAAAAAAAATTCTGAATAGGAGACCAGATGGTTTTAGAGCTAACTCAAAGCACTGACCAATTTATCAACAAACCAAATACAGCAACTAAAGGGATTCAGATGCAGACCTCTGATTTCTCGACCTCTCTCTCCATGGGACTTTGTTTCCCTTAAAATGGCAGTTAAGAGGTTTTGCACAGCAACCAATTTACTGTGTAGAACAGCATAAATGCTGGCAAAAAAATGAAAAGCGACAACACCTGATTCACACTGAAGACCATCCTTCTTCCCTGTACACCCTTAGCAACAGCTCCCTGTATCTGTCAGTACCAATGCCCTTGTGGCTGTGATAGATCCCTCGGGGTTAAGCAGAGTGAGCTGGCAGAGGGGCCAGTGATGTTACTGTAATTACTGACAGCACACTCAAGAGCATGTTTGCTTTCTGCAGCTGTATCTATGGCTAAACTAGCTGATATTACTTTTCTCTATAGTTTTTGCCAGCAGGATGCTTTCATCTGGATTTTGATACACAAGCACCTGTGGGTTTGTTTGCTACTACAGAAATGATGCTGCATCCTCAACTCTTTTTTTTTTCTCCTAGCACCACTAACTTGAGTAGCTGGGGCAGCAGCTGAAGGGCTGCTCCAATATTCTGTGTGCCCTCCAGCACATGTACAACACCTCTGCCACAAAAGCAAGCAACACACCAAGCAGGACTACCACAAAGCCAAATGTATTGGTTCCATGATGACCCAAAGACAGGAAATTAAATCCAGGCACTTCCAATATAAATTTATTTGCAAAGAGAGATTACACCAAGTCCTAAGAACTTTGGCCATAACCTGCAGCCAGCTGGGCCTCCTCCTGCTCTGACTGAAAGCAGCAGCCAAATTTCCATTGCCTTTGCTGGCAACACCTGTAGAGCACAGCAGCTATGCCAATCTGCTGGGGGCAGCAAGGCAGGAATAGCAGCCCCATGTAGGACTGCAGCAGGGAATGTGACATGCAGGAACACAAACACCCACTCTGAGATCTGGCCAGTGTGGAGAAGGAGTGGGTTAGAGGTCTCAGCAGCTGGGCTGGCAAACACTGCATATCAAATATCAAAACTGGTGTGAGTACCGTGGCTGTACTAGAGGAACCACATTGATGCTGACCTTTGAGACCTCAACCACTCTTTCTCCCCCTCTCTCTCTCTCTTGGTTTCTTTCTCCTTTGCCTACCTGCTGTCATCTTAAACACATCCCTTCCTCTAGCACTCCGTGCTTCCTTGCTCACACCCACACTGGAGAATGGCCTCCCCAGTGAGCAAACAACAACACTACAGCAAACTGCTCCTTCAGTGGACAGACCAGTGGGTGGAAAACATGCACAAAGACATTTATCTGCCTGGCAGAGGCAGTAAAGCAGCAAAAAATCTACTGAGCCGGGAGGCTTCCAAGAGAGAAACCTTTAAGTGGTTGTGTGTGGGTTCATTGCTGTGTTGCTGATTGACATCAGCCTCTTTGGGATCAGAGAGATCCATTTCATTTTAAAGAGAACATTCCCCCAGGGATCTCATTAGCACCATCATGAAAGTCAGAAAGGAACTGAAGGTTGTTGGGGGGTGATGGTGGGGAGGCAAACAGGACACAAGCACTGTCAGAGAACATACTCAGAGCTGTGTTTTCTCTTTCTCACGCAAAGACACTTTTTCTGAGGGAAAAACTCACCTGGCATTGCAATCATGATCTCTGGGGTCATATGTCTGCAGGGAAATCAGATCTAACAGGCACCCCATGGAGGTAAACATACAGAATAAAATCTTAATTTTCCCTCTGTAGGGCTGGGGCACACCGTGCCAAGGGCATTCAAACAGTTAGTTATAGCCAACAGCACCTGGACAGCCATGCCTACACAGGGGCTGAATTTGGGCTGGACCACTGCTAAGCTAGGGTGAGGATGTAGGCCAGTTTAAAAGCCTGGCAGGTATAAATTATCACAATTCATGTCCCAGCAACAAAGCTGCATCACCCCTCCCAATTAGTCAACACATCCCAAGCAGTTATATGGATGCTCCTCACACAATGCTGCCCTGCAGTGAGCAAGGTGCAAGGTCTGGTGTGGGTGCACCTCTCCATGAAGCCCCTGGTGTTGAAGGTGATGCTTGGAGAACAATGTCTTTCAGAGAAAGACCACCTCTTTCTGGAGTGAAAGCAAAGCTCTGATAACAGAAACAAACCAGTGTCTTGCTCACTTCTCATGTGACCCATCAGGGCTACATTCTGCCTGTGTTTGTTTCAAGAGGAACTGCAGGATGTCATCTGAGAGTCCAGGTGTCCTCCTCCTGTTTTCCAACAAGACTTCTTCTTCTGCTGGCTTTGAAAAGCAAGCAGAAGGGGGGTGGTTTGGAAAGATCTTACATCCATCTCTGTTCAAGACCAACTGTGCCATTTGCAGACAACGTGACACATATTTTGTGCCGTCCTTTTGTTCCAGCTCTGAAATCTTCTGTGACAGACACCGTGAGGCAGCCTCATAGGTTGGATCCTTTCTCTCTGGCTGCTGTCTGCAATACATTTTGTAGAAGCTATCCAGAGAGTCCCTGATGCTGGGATCTTCTGCACTATGGTGTTCATACATCCATGAGAACGCAGCATCAGTAGGTTCAGAGGGCTCACACAGCCCTGCTTTTGGGTAACAGCTCACGTTTGCTTCCTCAGAACCTTCAGCAGAGCAGCCCACAGGAGGTGCAGATGATGGATTGCTCTCTCCTGCAAGCAGAGGATCAATGAGAGTCATTAGTCACCAGGTCATCCCTGTGGCAAAGTCTTTTTCTGTCCCCCTCCCACTGCAGTCTGGCAAACAGGCTCTTTGCACAAGCAAACCAAGTGCTGCTCTGAACACATCTGGGCTGCCACAGGGCTTTCCTGCACAGGATGGTGTAAGATGGGCTGATCTGGGGACCTCACAGTTGTCCCAGCCTTGACACTGCAATGATGGACCTACTTGGTGGTACAAATCTCTTGGCTTCTGTCAGTTATACTTCCAAAGAGGTGGAAATTGGGATCTGCTACACCTGGAGATGACAGCTGGCCCACAGGGAAGTCTGATTTGCAGCTGAGACAGTTCTGCATCTGTTTCAGTTTCTTCCCCTGTCCCTGGGTCTAATCCTTACTTTTCACAGCTTTCAATTTTACTCCTACAGCACAATGTGCAGTCCTGACCTCCAGCTTTCAGCCGGATTCACAGCCTCCAAACCAACACTGTTCTGGTGACTGCACAGAGTTTCAGAATGGGGACTGCAAAGGGGAACTCTGCTTCCCCATGATGTCCTGCTTTTGCAGCCCCACTGCACTAAATGCTCTCTCCACATCCTGATGGAATTTCTACGGATAAAATTTATGTAAAGGCCAAGGACTCATTCTTGCCCAGCTCTTCTCTTCCTTCCTTGCTGACCCACATATCTGGATAACAGTCAGGGCTGTGGTTTTCTCCTGCTTCAGAGCAATCGAGGGGGATGCCTTGCACTAATTGATACAGCACAACAGGGACACTTGGCAGTGACCAGACCAGGATGATCAGCAAGCTTCTAGGAGGAAGAAGTTCCATGAAGAGACCTTGAACTGGGCTCTGGTACCCAGGTAGTGCCTCTGACTGCAATCTCATCTTCAAGCTCACTGCACCAGACTGTTTGCCAAGCACCTGACTCACTGACAAGGAAATTTTCCAGGGCTCAGCCAGAGGTTGCACAGCCGTCATCTGCAAGTTACATAAGCAGGATGCAGGCAGTCAGAAAATAGCTTGGTCTTTTCTAATTCTGTGAAATGTGATGCAGAGTGCAGTCCTTCATTTTGGTAGGAGACCATGTTCAAAGGGAATCTCAGTGTGGTGGCAGAAGGCTGTTTTTCTCTCCTGGTACACAGAGCCACTCTTCTCTCCCTAAGCAGAGATTCATTAACATGAAATTGAGCTGTCTGTGCAGCCACATCTACCTCGTCTCTTTCTTCCTGTCCCTACTGTCTGTCTTTGATCTTTCTTTTCAATTTCGCTTCATCTCTGATTATGCAATTTTAAATAGAACTTTCCTTCCCCTTGCAATGCAGTACAAAGAGAAGCTCCATGGCCTTCTTTTAACAGTGATCTATGGCATCAGAATAGCAAATCAGAGAACAGGTCCATTTTTCCTCAGTAATCTCTCAGCCTATGCTAATTTAGAACTCATGCATCTCTGATAATTCAATCAAGTGGCACTTGGACTCCTGTGGCAATTGCAGACTCCTGAGTTGTGCTGACTTTTCAGTACCTCCTGCTCACAGCCACATTTTGTGAGAGAGCAGCAGCTGCCTCCAGTTACAGATATCAAGCCTGCATGACTTGGAAAGAGAAAAGTTCTGTTGGTTTCGTGTTGTCAGGGGAGACTTTAGCAATGCTACTTTGCCTTTCTCCTACCATCTTGGTTTGGATATTAGGAAACATTTCTTCCCAGAAAGGGTTGTCAAGCACTGGAACAGGCTGCCCAGGGAAGTGGTTGAGTCACCAACTCTGGAGGTGTTTAAACAACACGTAGATGTGGCACTTGGGGACACGGTTCAGTGGTGGACTTGGCAGTAGGAGGTTTATGGTTGGACTCAATGATTTTAAAGGTCTTTTCCAACTTCAGTGATTCTACTGCATTTTATTCCAAAGTCAGTGTGGCCTGTAAAGCTGACATCCTCTGCTGAAGCACAACCCACCAAGGAAGTGACCAGTAAGTGTCTCAGGGGTACACTCTGGGGTTTGATTAGTCAGAACATAATGCATTGTTATTATTGGGGGAACAGTTTTCTTTCAGTTACTGGTTCAGATTTATCCATCTCTGTTTCCCAACAGCAGGCCCTAACCTCTCAGTGGATTACTTCTCCAGCAAAGCCTTCTTAAGGCAAGATCTCCAACAGGGTTGGATGCCCCAGCCCTGAGCGTGTTCAAAGCCAGGTTGGATGAGGCCTTGAGCAATCTGATCTAGGGGAAGGTATCCCTGTCCATGACAGGAGGGTTGGCACTATGTGGTCTTTAAGGTCCACTCCAACCCCTTAGCATTCTGTGATTCTACGACATGGAAAGTTGGATGCAGAATTCCCAGAACCAGTCTATACCTCGCAAAGTGGTGCCTTTCCTCAGCTTTCCTGACATTTTTTCCAATATATTCCCAAACTGCGTGCCAAGTGTGATGTTTAAAAATACACCCAAGCCTTTTCCTGCCTAAAAATTATTAGTTAAAGTAGAGATCCTTCCTCAATACCCTCCAAGGAGCTCATACTGCGGTTGAAAGGTGCAAATCTCCTGAATGATTTACAAACCACAGGGAACAAGCACAGTAGCTGGATCCCTGCAGGGTCCAGAAAGACCTTCTCAGCTGGGGCACACACAGAGCACACAAGAACAGGCTGTAGGCCAGCAAACATCCTGCTAAAGGCAAAGACATCAATCAAATCATCAATCCCTCTGCCTCCCCATGTACCTGCACCCCTCAGGAAAGCTGGGATTCTCTGATAACATACAGCACTGTTGCTTCAAAGCCTAGACCTCTATGGCCACCTCTTAGCAGCTGGAAAAATGTAGTTTTATAAACTCCTTTGTAAAATTCTTCCATGGCAAACTTAACAACCCAGCTGTCACACAACCCTTGTGTTGGCTGGCCCAACACCTACAGGAGTCAAGGCAAAGATGAGCAGGACTGAAAACTCTCACTCTTTGCCTGCAATATTTCATCACCAGAGAATCTGGCTCACTATTTTTAGCTATTTTCACTCATTTATACCACTGAGTATTAAAGGGGAAAAAAAAAGCACCAATAGAAAAGCCCCAAAAAACTGAAACAGTCATTATTAGTGTCTATTTCATTCTCACATGATGGATAATCATGAGTAAGAATGTATATTATTTCATCTGTTCCTCCACTCCATGCTAATTGAAGTTCAGCATTTGCAGCTAATTAGTAAAAGAGCTGGGGGCAGATAAAAGGATACTCTTGTGTTTATAAACCTGCTGATGAAAATTTAAAAGCTCCATCTGGTGCAAGCACATAACCCTACTGCCTGAAGCACAGAACCAAGTCCTGCTTTGAACCTGGGCCACTTTCAGTGAGGCAAAAATGCAGCAATATTATTATTTGCACTTAGACAAAATGTAGCTGTTTGAGTTTTTGTATAACTGTGTTCAAGCACAGTGAAGTTCTCCCAGATGGTATTACTTCTCTTATCTCACCAGCCTGTCAGGATCTACCTGGGGTGACTGTAATAATCCACAAGAAAGGGTTCAAATTCTGTGGTTGCCATGAAGTACTAAAACAAATCAACACTGATACTGTCCCTGAGAGTTGCTCCAGCCCTCACCCTGCTCCTAGAAAATCCCTTCCTGCCTCTCCATCAGACATGACCATATGGCATGGGAAAGCTCAAGGAGAGGTGATACTACTTGGACTACAGCAGAGCTCCCAACTGACACCATATCTGTGCCAATTCACGATTTTGGGGATGCATCTGTCTGCACAAGAGGCGAGAACAGGTCCCATGTCACAGCTGAACTCCATACATGTGTTGAGCACTTGAGACAGTTGATGCACAGAAAAGCACATTTTGGGTTTTTTTTTCTCTCCACCTGGCTGATTTTCAGTAGAAGTGCATGTATCATCATGGGAATGCAATTCCTCTGTGCTCAGGGAAGAAAGGAGAAATTTTGGGAGACTTTGGCAGGAGCTCCTTCTACTCCAATCTCACAAAGCACTTTAGCCTGCCAGTAATCACACACCTGAGTACTCAGAAATTGCAAATCTAGACATTTGAGGATCAAATTCTATTGCCCTTGCTTGCATTAAGAATATTTCCTCTCATTACAACAGTTAAAAACCCATGTGTGAGCTGCTGATCACATTCCTTTACATGAGCTGAAATATATTTGCATTGTAAGATTTTTATTACCACATTTAAATTGGAATAGCACAAAAAAGACAAGTATCAAGAAAATAAGTATCAATCTGTACAATACTGCACAAACACTTATCACATTGAGTAAATGACAGATCTTAAAGCCTTTGGTGTACAGTACTGAATAACTGTAGAGATTACAATTTCTCTGCCTTGCAGAAAACAGCTGTTGTCTTCTTGGGCAAAGGCAAAATGAAATTTCCAATGACATTATCATTCAATAAGACTCGGGTTTTTTGTTCCTTGTGGGTATTTAAACTGTGAACTGAAAGTGAAAATAAGAATATAATAAGCCTTGCTACTTTGCTGTCTCCCTGGTGCCACACAAACCAGCTTTCTCCTGTTGTCATCTGCAGTAGGCTGTAGCTCCCAAGGTGGTATCTGTGAGACTCTGCTTTACACATGACATAACCAGCTATATTCTTCATCCCCCAGCCCACAGGAGAGGCACATGTGGCTGTGTCTGACTGCTGAGTGCTGGCCAAGAGCTCTGCAAATGCTGGCTGCTCTCTCAGGAGACACAGAGAAAGTGAGGGAGGGCAAAAGGCAGCAGGAAGGGAGGAATTTGGGGATTGGAGTAGAAAAGGGAGACAGTGACAGAGGAATAGCACTGGCTATGGCCCAGTACTGAGTCAGGCTCTCTGCTTTTTTTCTTTCTGCTGTACATCTGTGGTGTGAAAACTTGGCGGGGAAGGGGGGCTTCAATTTGCGTGGAACAAGACGTAAGCAGTTATTTTAGGGAAGCATAAAAACTCTTCTCTTTCAGTCTAACCCCCTTAGGAATCTGAAATTCAAGAAAAATAAAAAGGCTGGCAAATGGTAAAGTGCCCTTGAAATGCAATACGCAGGCACAGTGCATTCCCCTAGATACTCTTCCAAATGTCACACTGGTATTAAACCCTGCCCTGCTCCAAGAGCTCACATCCCATGCCTGCTGCACCGAGCTTTTAATACAGCTGGGAAACTCAGCTTTCAGAGAACACGCTGGTTAAACACACTGCATTTAATAAACCACAGAGAAAGTCAGCCACAGTATGAACTACAAATTAACACTCCTTATCTGCTGAAGGCCAGGAGATAAACACCACTGCCACCTCACCGATCTGTTTCTAAGCAACCAGGCCCTACAGGCCAGGGCAACAGGTATGGGCAGAAGCAGGAGCAGATCATGAACACCATCACTCACAGCTGTGCCCCAAGAGCCTGAGGATGATGATGATACATCCTCAGCCAGGTCCCAGAGCAATGGGCTTTGGATGTAACTGTCTGTGAACAGCTGCTTCAAGTGCAACAGTATACAGGGACTTCTGTCATTGCAAAGATCACAGGATGTCTTTGAAGGGATGGGCAGCAACACTGGGATGCCTGAGATTTTATTTTCACAAGGTAACTCCTTCCCTTGGAGCTCACAATGATTCTAAAAATACAAACAACAAATTTAAGAACTTTTCAGTTAGGTATACTTCAAGTGGTTTAATTTACATGAGTCTGGAGCCAGTAAAACACCCTAAAGCATCCTATTTGCCTCAAATTGTGATGTTAGAAACATTGCTTAAGATCTAAGGTTGAAGACTCTAGTTTTAAGGGTAAACTTTCTTTGAAACATAAATAATAATTTTTTATAATTTACATAGCTGAAAACATCAACTGTCAATTGAAATTATTATCCAGCAGATGAGGGCATCAAGGGGCTTTATTAAACTGCAACTATCTGCTGCTTTCCTGTTATATACACAGCCTTGGGAACTCAGCCTGACTCACCATGTCTGTGTAACACTAAAGGCACCAATTTCCCAGAGAAAACTCTGATAAGGCTCCTTGAGCTGACTGCTCAGCTTCTAATTAGGCATTAGGAGAGCACAGGGAAGTGACTGTAAAAACAGCAAGCTCAGGTGCACAGACAATGCTGTGCTGGAGCACCCTCTCCTTACCCACAGATAAACACCTCAATGGGCTTTCAAGCTCTGACAGACAGGATCCAACACGAGCATCCCCAGGCCAAGCCTCTGCCTTCTCTGTTGGTGAAGATCAGAACTGTCCAACCAGGTCAAGTCCCTCCCTTACCACCATGACCACAGCACTGCTCTGCCCACAGGGAGAACTCACCATTTGAAACAGATTTGACTTCTGGCTTCCTATGAGCAGGAGGATTTTTAGTAAAATGAGGGATTTTTCCTTCTTTTAGTCTGTGACTTGCAGTATTTGGTTTTTTATGCATGGAAGGCTCTAGCCCCAGATCGTATTTGTCTTTAAGCTCATCCTACTTCAGAATAAAAGCAGAAGTGTGGTGCTTGAAACAATCCTGTCTACCTGATTTTCACCATTTAAGATTTGTAAAAATTTTATGGAGGAAATCTGTGTTCTATGGTGCCTGAAGAAGCTTTCTTACTTTAGTTACGTTGCACAGCTGAAGCAAATGATAGTTATTTCTGTTTATACTTAGAAATTGTAATTTCTAGTCTTGTCTATTTTCTTTTTTTTTCCCCCAGCTGATTCTGTAGAGTTAGCTCTTCATGAACTGTTAGTTTTCTGACCCAAGAAGCATTTCCTAAGGAACCCTATTTTACTAAAAGGGATGAAACTCCAGAATTCAGAAAAGAATTTTCTATGCCCACCTCTTCAGCCAAAAACTGAGAAAGACCCTTGAGAACCTGAGTCATCTAAAGATACCTCTCCTAGAGAAGAGGGTCTGAAGAAAACGTTCTTCATGGTTCCAAGGCAAAAGACAAGCAGGGAGAAATCCATCTTATTTCTGGCAAGGCTCACAAAGGAAAGATACTGAACTTTTAGACATTTTGCTGATGTGGTCATTCAGAACTGATCAAGTTGTGAGCTGAAATTAAAAGTGGACTTAAAAATCTATCTGAATGATAATTAGTGATCATAGACAAGACTAGCAAAAAAAAAAATCTGGAAGAGTTATTAAATCCCATTATTCAGGGCTTCAATAAACCCTTTTCTAGAGGCATGGATGGGGCCCAACAGGCAGCACATTGAATGCTGTAAATACCATTTTGAAGATGAGGCTGACATAAAAAGAGGAAAACTGCCACTTGTTCTGAAATATTCAGTAATGGCTGCTGGCAATGACAGGAAACAGCCCTAGATCACAAGTATTATTGAGGAAGACAGTATCACTCTACTTACAATTATTGAAAAGAAAACCCAAAGCAATATCCTTTCTTTATGTCTGAAAGGCTTTGTCTCTCATTCAGTTACACATTTTCAGCAATCAAGAGGACCAATAATCTTCAGCTAATGCCTTTGGCAAGAATAAGCAGACAGCTCTCACTGGAGACAACTGCTCAAGTCCCAACAAGAGTTTACAAAAATTCTACCTTCTGCACCTCCTTGGAGACTGACATTTATGACAATTTGCCTGGAAAAACAAGAAATTATGTTATTCATACAGCTAAAACAGAAGGGGAAGAGCTTGCCATGACAGTGTTTCTTTAATGATAAGAATAGACTAGAAGACTGACATATTATATAAAATTTAGCAAAATATTTGCTTTATTTACAGATTGTGTGAACTTGGAATAGGAGATGGGGTGAGGAGTTGTTCAGTGTACTCTGCCTTCCCTTGTCATTGTAGCACTCGAAAGTCCAACTTTCAACTGGACAATGTTAACACCCACAAACACACACAGAGGTTACACTGAAGAGATTCTCAGGCATTTCAGCCCAGCTTCCAACCAGCTCTGCACACCTGTGGACACCTGTGACTTGAGAATCACTGGCAGAAATGCAGTTTCTTGACCAAGAAAATACTGCAAAGAAAGGTATTTTTCAAGCATCCCTCTTGACATGTAGGTGAAATTATACTACTTGTAAATACTTTAGAGAACAAATGAGTTATGACCTATAACACTGTCATTACTCATTTTCATGGTAGGTCCTGCACTTCATGAGAGACCTGAATCATGATGTGGAGTGGATGTCTGGGTACCACAGATCATCTATTGTAAAACAGCTGCTGTGGGAAAGGGAAAATGCTCTAAAACCTGCAGAGGTGGAAAACTGAGTTGAATAAGGCAGAGGAAGGTGAAAGCTCAGCTAAATACAAGTTCCTCTCAATTTTTTATCCCTCCAACCTACATACTTGTATGTCTCTTAGGTGCATTTGTGTGAATTTGTTCAACTTCATACCAACTTACAATTAGGTCCAGATCCCAAATTGGTGCATTGATTTTCAGGAGTACTGAATACACAGATGCTCTTACCAAATCTAGAAGAAGCCATAGAGATTTTAGCTCTTTGGAAAACAATACAATCTAAGCTTTATCTTCACTAATTCTTTGGGAGCAGATCACTGCAAGTTCTACAGCAGAAGAACAAGAGGGTAACTTGTGGTTATCAGATTTTAAGATCCTGATATTTCATTTTTGTCTAAGGCCAGAAGCACTAGTATGGGAATACTGCAAGAAATGCTTACAAAATGGACTGATTCCCTCTAGATGGGAGTGAAACAGCTGAATGTGTGCAGTCTGTACCTCTTCAGATCAAAGGTTTTTACCTCCAGTCAGGATTGATCTTTCACAAAGAACAACAGAGGAACATTTGCAGAGATGGTTTCCTGAATTTACCTGCAATAAGATGGCTTTGAAACCATGCTTCACATCTGTGCCACACTCCTGAAAATGCACTGCATGTCAGACAAACAGAAAGGCTTGCTCTTCTTTTAGAAGCAGGAATAGAAAAATAAAAACAACAAAGAAATATCTCAAAAAGCACAGGCAGCAGGTACAAAGGTAAAGAAAACTACTGATATTCTGGTGAAAATGTGGCATTTTCCCAGTCTCCCTGCAGGCCTGATGTGGCTGTGCAGAGATGTGCCAGCCTCCAGTGCCTTGGCACAGAAAAGAGCAGACCCACATCCTCTCCAGCCATGGGGGCTGTAGGATTGCACAGCTTGGGGCTTTCTTCCTCTGCATTGCCACTGGGAGCTTGTGCATCAGACATTGGTTTCTTGCTTCCATTCTTATCTTTGAGTCTGTTTTTTTCATTTTTAATCAATCTCCACCTATCAGCTTTGCACAGGCTAATAAATGAAATAGCCTGACATTGAAGAAATCAGTGTCAGATATATCAAACAGTCATCAAGGAAATTTTCAAGAGACAGAAAACACAAACTGAACAGACTACAACGAAAGGCAAACAAGATATACAAGTTTAATAACTTGGGAGATATTTTCTCATCACTAGTCTGTGACATTTTGGCTTGCTAGTTTAAAGGAATACTGAATAAATATTTGAGCCATCTAGTTTTGCTGCAGTATTACTAAAAATCAAGTAATGAACAGAAATTGGACTAGAGCAATAGGCACATTTATAGACCATTCACAAATGCTGGAGGCTTGAGAACCACAAGGGCTTTTGCTTAATTATCTACATGTTGTTTTGGGAATCACGGAAAATCTCTTCCATCAGAACTAGCCTGGGAGAAAACTGGGCTTTGAACAGAATTGTTTTGCCATTTAATCAACCAGCTTTCTGCAGGAATTGCTCTGTGGCTAATAAACCAAGCACCTGAAAACTGAAATCAGGAATGGTTCTAATATAAGAATGACATTGGGAGTGAATCCTCAGGTCCCGAGGCTGCACTCACCTTCCCAACTTTCCTTGGGTGGTGCCATGGCTGGGATACTCTCTGTGCTTCTGAATGGACTGAGAGCAGAAGGATATTGACAAGGAATATGACTTTAAAAGCTATAAAGAAGAAAAACACTGAGCAAGCAAGCCTGCACCCCCATCTCCTCACTTTGTCCTCTCAGCCAGTCATGAGGAATGCTTGGCAATGCAGGCATCTCCCAGCTTGGCCCTCAAGGGGCAAGCAGAAAAAGGTTTCAGTCACTCCAGACTTGTTTACATCCTTTTACCTGGCTCTACAGACTATTAGTCCTGCTTTTCATGAAAACTTCTTAGCCATGAGCAGACCTGGGTGCCCTCAAACCTCTCAGTTCTGCCCCAAATCAAACATTTCACCTGAATTAATTGCGGATACAACTCTGGGTAAATTATGAAGGCAACTGAGAGCCCAAATGCTATTTACAAAGCAAACAAAATAAATCAAAACTTATGTTGTCCATCCCATATTATTATCACACAGTAATTCTGCACCAGGATGGCTCTTCTAGGAGGCTGCACACACTTCATCAGGAAAGAGCCTGGTGCTGTGTGTGAGCACTTGCTTAGAGCTCTTTAGTAACTCCTTCAACTAGTGACGAACTGTGGTTAGTGATAGTTACTGCATCTAAATACTTGTGAGCAGAAAAAGTGATTAATTCCTGAAAAATAAGGTGAACAGAAGGACAGATAAACCACTGCAAGTAAGGGCAATTTCAATGTTCCTTTATTAAAGGTAACATTTTTCACCCACCTTAGGCCCCAAGATTGCCTAACTGAAAATACCTACTTAATTAAAAAATAAGTGCACAAGTAACAACGTAGGGAAAATGAGAAAACTTTTTAAAACTTAACCTAACCTATCTGATATTTGCAGGTATAAATACTTTAATAATTTACAAATAGTAAAGAACCACTCCCCAACTATTTTTCAAGTGGTGTGGGAGTTTGTATGACTTTTAACAGAGCAGGGAGATGAATAACGCTCATGGTTTGCTTAGAATTTGTTCTCTGAGTAGGGGTTAGAGAGTCTAGAGAAGCAGATATGAGGAAACACCAGCAAGTTCTGAATTTGCAGTTTATTGATCAGACTCCCAAAATTGCACAGCTCTTTTTTTTTTTTTTTCATGTCAGAAAC
>VZTR01014662.1:35928-84098 GCA_013400775.1 Chaetops frenatus | reverse complement strand
AATTGCACAGCTTTTTTTTTTTTTTTTTTAATGTGAAGCAACCAATGTAATTGGGACATTTAGCAATTCCCATTGCTCTTCTGTCATCTGGATGAGAACACAGGTGCAATCACATTTAAAAATGTCAATGAATTAATGACAAGTCACTACTGATTAGCACTCCTGGTAAACATTAATACAGACATAATTAATAGTATTACCCATATTAACATGGCCATTAACTTATTCAAAGGATAAAGCAAATATTTATCATTATGAATGCCTGAAAACTTACATTTTTCTTCAATGATAAAATTGGGTAAGTATGTGTATGATATAAAAGGGATCCTTAACAGTGAGGGTAGATTCCATTTTTCAAATAAAAATGAAAGTTTACCACTGGGCAATTCCTATATCTAAGTTGGAGATACTCCTGACAGCTGTGTTCCAGTACAAGCTAAAGTCTCCTTGTTCTTATTTGACATTGGTTAATGGGTGGGATTTCCCAGCCCACATAATTTAGCAGATCACACCTCGGGGTAATTTTCTTTAATTTTTTTTAAATCCCCAAAAGTTCATGAGCAGCTCAAGAATTTTGTTTTAAAATGCCTAAAAAGTACATAATTCAAACAGATTGGATCCTGTGATTGTAGCAAAACCATCTGTTTTATTTCTAAATAATAATAATTCTGAAACAAAGACTTCAGTAAATCTTCAGCTCAAGTTTTGGGATTTGTCTTCAAAGGCTACTTAATAGGGATTTTTTAGATCACATGTGGACAGTGTGAGGACATAAGTAATTAATTTGTGTTCCACTGCCTTGAAAACCCACTCCCTTAATCTGTTTCATTTCCTCACAAGCCATCTGAAAGCCTCAGCACCTTTGCAAGAGGACACTTCTGCACAGCATATAGACACCTGAGCCTCTTAAAGGAGGTGCAGCTGCATATACAAGAGTGTACCAGAAAATGCTCATATTCAGAAGTGATTTGGACTTGAACATTATTAAATTACAAAAAAGGTGGCTATTTGCATTTCCCATTAATTACACTAAGTCAGGAACAGCTGTCAGAAAATAAAATTGACATTCAGGAGAGCCCTCAGCTTTGAGGTTTTAAAACCTCTATGTTTGTAGGACAGGAGTTTTTTATTCCCTCTACTCTACAGACAAATCCACTTCCACACTCTTTCATTTCCCCTTGGCCACATTCACTGCTGATGTTTAGTCGTGACTCTCAAGACAATGGAAAATATATCTGATGCTTCCTTGAGCTGGAAAAATGTTTAATGCATTAAGGGCACAGAAAAAAATTGGTGCCCTAGAGTAACCAATTGAATCAGGATAAAAGAAAGGTCACTGAGAATTAAAATAAAACAATTTTTTTGCACAGAGGCTTAGCGCCCTCTCTGCAGCTACTGTCACTCATTCTTTATAACAAAAAAAATTAGAGGCCAGTCTGCTGCAGCACAGCCTTGAAACAGTTCAGAGATTAAGGTATTCACACAGAGGTGGAGACAAAAGGTATATTTTAGTGACATAGCACTTGTGATCTAATGCCAAAATCTAAGCCACAAGCAGAGCACAAAGAGCAAAGCAAGGCATGCAAGGTTAATTGCGGGGTATGGTCTTGTCACTTCTTTTTTAAAAGTCTACCACCACTACCATGTACTACTGAATTTAAAAGACCTTGGGGTTTTTTCTGGGGTTTGAGGCTATTTTTTTTCAACCTTTGGCTCAACAATTCATGCTCCTGCTAAGCCACGAGGAAAAGAAGGCATGGGAAAAGTTGTTTAAATCTTCTCATGGTCAACAAAACAGACATTACAGGCAGCACAAAGTCAATTTGAAGACAGCAAAGGAATGGTTTGTCCTGGTGGAGCAGGGACTGTGTTCAAAGCAGGGAAAAAGGCATTCTTTGCTACCTTGCAGAGAGGAATTAGGCGCCAGTGTCAATGGCTGCTTTCTAACATCCACTGCCCATCTCAGCAAGGTCCTTCTCTACCTATATGCACTTGGTGCACACATCTCACTGCCTGTGAGAGATCAGTGGTTATTTTCTCAACTACATTAGAGGATTTTTCCTCATGTTGAAAAAATTAGTTTAAAGGAAACTTCAAATAAATAAAAAAAAAAAAGGCATTTCTTACGATTGTACAAAGAGTCCTAAGCTTTTAAAATGCAATTTACATGAGAGGAGACAAAAGGATTTTGAACCCTTTAGCAAAAACCACCCCCCCCAAAAAAAAAGTGATTGAAAAGAAATTACATCCTGGCTACAAGTAAATTATATTACAGCTAGTTGTCCAACAGGAACACTTTGGACTGTGATACACATGAAAATTAATCTAATTACCCCTAAAAATCAGAGAATCTGTAGGTTTACCTAAAAACCAGGAAATGAGCTTTTAATTGTTTTTACTGCAGACACAAACAAAAGACACTGATTAACTTACTGGGTTCAAGAGAGGTAATTATTTTGCAGCAGATGCATCTGTAAGAGCAGTTCTGTGACAGCTCCAGATTTAATCTGTCTTTGTTTTATGAAGACCATCTGCACAAATTACTTTTTCCCTCAGATTTTAGGTTTTGAGGTGAACTCTGCTCAGACAGAATGCAAAACTCAATTATTGCCCAGTATCAGACTGATACTGATGCTAGAGACAGATGCTACAGACTAAGTCTAATGAAAAGCCCCTAGCTGAAAACAGAATTTAATTTCCTTTAAAAAAAAACCCAAACACTCCCCAGTTTTGTAAAAATATTAAAAATATTATTAAAAAAGATGAACAGATTACTGAGCACATAAGAAAGGGAGAATATTTGACAAGTTTCTTGCCAGGAAACAAGCTAAGTATTATTTTCATAAAATACTCTTACAGCTAATGTGCTGTTTCATTCTGCAGTATTACCCCAAGAACAGAACATCTAGGTAACAATATTCTGAAATACTTTAAATCCACAGGGTTGAAAAAGTGTTTAGCAAGAGATGCCAACATCTCCATACTAATCTTCCCAATATTGTTTCCCAGATCACTGCTGACTAGAGCAAGGCTTCAACTCTTTTCCAAGCATCCATTCCCACATCCCTCCACCAGCCCTCATCTGCAGTACATTTAGTGTCTGGATCTCTGTAGAGATAGAGATGTGCTCCTTTGGATGTACATGCTCTCCTCAAGACAGCTCTTTGTGCCAAGGTATGGCTAAGGTGTAACAGGTAGTTTATTGCACTGCCTTTGTCTTAGTTATTTGCCTTTAAGCAGGACTTAACATGCACCAAAGCACATTTTGGACAGGGACACGTTTTAAAGACTGCACTGAGCTTTAGGGAATACTCATATGAATGTTAATGAGACCAGAGACGTTCCCACAAACACTCACAGAGGAAGAACAAGAATGGTACTGGGCAAAGTGTTATAGAAAAAGACAAACCAAGAGTTAAATCAGAATAGTTACTTCTGTCGCTTCATTAGTCACTACAGCAAGAGCAATCAGGGGAAGAAAAATAAAATCCACAGGAACACATTGGTCCCTCAGAAAGAAGCAGAAACAACTGTTTTTAAATTGGCAATCAACAGTGTTTTGCTAAAGGAAAACCCCAGACACATTACCAGATGTAACAGCTTCCAAAACAGCCGCAAAGCCTGATTATTTTCTCATTCAATAATCAAGTGAGGGAACCAGATTGCTGCAGCAAGCTAATAACTTACTGGCTGAGAAAAGCTACAGAGGCCTGTTTGAGAGGTGAAGAGAAAGGGATGGCCCAGCTATTGCCTGGCAAGGTTGCAAAAAGTTTGGAAGGTTCAAGTAAATACCTTCCCTGAGGCCGCTAAACCAAAAAAAGTCTCCTGTCTTCTCTCGAATTTGACCACCCCACTCTTTAGGGGCCCACTCTTGCCTTAATATCTGCTCCAAGATCCCACAGGAACCAAGATGAGCAGGATCTTGTGGCACATAGAATTACAGTATTTCCAAGGAGGCCAAATTTGGCTCTCGCTACGACAGTACATCCATGAAATAATGTGTTTCTTTCCATGGCTTTGCTGCAAGAGCATCTGGCTCAGTTTTATCCCTGTACATTCAGTTTGAACGGGCAAATTCTGGTTGTAGTCAACAGGTGAGAGACTCCTGCCAGATCCTCTCTGTATGATTTCCTTCTGAAATCATATTAAGAAGTGGTTACACTGATCTGTTTGTTTACTTGACAGGAGGATCAAGAGTGGGAAAACCATCAGCATAATCCCAGAAAGCACAGGCTTTCACACTTCAACACACAGTTGGCCACTGGCATCTAGAAACAGCACAGTGCCTTTGTTCTGTGACAGGGGGAGAAAGATTTTGGCAAACAAAGGATATAACAAAGCAGGTTATTAGACTGAAGTATTTAGACCAGCCACATCCACTTTTTAACAATGGATTATTGCCTGAAAGATATCATTAGGTTTTATATCCCCTCATTCCACGACCAACTCTTCAGCAGCTGTACAGATAGCAGTCAATGCATAATCAGAGGTTCATCTGCAAATATTTCATTGCCAGGTACTGTTAACAAAAGAGAAGTCCTGAAGAATTTAAGTGGGTTTTGTGCAGTGTGTGGGAATAGCACAGGCAAACCCAGTATTTTGTTTTCTGCATGAAGAATCTCATTTGCCAAGAACCCATGACCACCCTCTTTCACCACATGGTCTAACTCATCCTGGTGGGTTTGCAGCTCACAGTTGCTAATTATGGAGCATGATGCTTTCACTCTGAATATCACATCCAACTATCAACCTCATTTTTGCTTTAATCTTCTTCAAAAGAATGATTCCTCAAAATCAAAAAAATCCCAGCTAGAGTTACAGCAGAAATAGATCACTGTCTCCATTAACTATCAGCAGATTGTCAAAAGCTAATAGCAACAGGTGATTTCTTAACAATGCAAACATATTTCCCTTTATATTCCAAGATTGCTGGGCTTAAGAATACTAATATTTCCTTCCACTCAATCCAACCCAGGCATGAAACCCACTAGCACAAACTCCATGTCTCAGCCACTGGAGCTAACTTCACTTCTGGAATGCCTGCCACAGGCTCTGCAGATGATTCACACACACACACACAAATGCTATTGGACAAGTGCCTCATACAAAATAATAATTAGCAGCTATAACAAACATCCTACTACAAAGCACTGGTGCAGCATGAAATGGATCTTCTCAAGTTATTTTATTTTGCAACTTCTGCTGCCTTCATTATATTTTAATTAAGTCTGCATCAGGAGAAAAATTAACCTAGAAGTAACCTCATTAGACATCCAGAGAAGCAGCAATGTAGAGCAGTGTTAAATTCAGCTGGGATTGCAGATGGTAGCGCTGTAAATTCAGCACTTCAGCAGAATGTTCATCCTTTCAAGAAATTGCTACTGAATGGTAAGAGATCATGAAACCAATCCCACTTGTGCTGCACCATGGTCAGGAGCAGAGATGATTCATTTCTTTGCAATTTTAATAGACAATAACTGCTTAAATCATTGAATTCAAAATAAGTTTGTATTATGAATAGTACAGAAGGACTCGGGCTACGCATTGGGTCAGCATAGTAAGGATGAGTATTCCTTAGGTCTGAACAAGTTCCTGTATTTTTGATATATGCTATATGTGGATTATTCATTAACTGTGTAAAATACCAGTGTAGCATTTACTCATGCACAAATACAACCTAAGCTGTGGAACCCAAAAAAGTTTGTCCCCTCCTTCAACTCTGCCTTGCCTGCTTCTCTATTCCAACAATCCCTTCCTGCTCCTGTTTCTGGGCATCTTATCCAGGGATTTATTTTCAAGTAACAGTGGTTAAGAGGTACAGTCTAGTGAAGGCAAGAGTTGTACCTATGACAGCATTTGTCACCCTGCAGAACAGGAATACTCTTCTAAAGGGGAAAGGAAGGAGGTGCCAAGTATGATCAGATCAGTTTCTAGTCTGGTATGTCCCCTCCACTTGTAGCCTGTTCTAGGTGGCAATGTCGTGGTGGGGATACGTGGGTGTGACCTGACACTTGAAATTAGACAGTGATTAATAAAAGCCTTGAAACACCATTGGATGTATTCAGTATCTCAGCAACATTTGTATCAGCAAGAACTATTGACTGAGCTTGCTCTTATCATCCAAACCAGTACATAGTGCCCTTTCTTTCATTGCTAAGCTCCTTGCCTCAATGATTTCCTGTTGCACTGAGTTTTATAATCTAATTACCTGCCATGTAAGAAGTGACTGATTTTGATTCTACTGCCTTTCCTTTTTTGTCCAACAGACACAGAAACAACATTCAGATTCCTCTTGAGATCATTACTGGTTTAAATTTAATTTTAAAAATAGAAAAAAGAAAAGGTCTGCATCATTCTTTGAGACAGAAATACACATATAAAAGCAGACCACTATGAGAGTACCAAATCTTCCATTCATCTAGAAGACATTATAGTATACTTGCCTGTTTTCCCATGCTTAGTCTTTCTGTTCTTTTTGTCTCCTATTTTAAGATTAAAAAACCAAAAAACCCAACAAACAAACTAACTAAAAAAAAAACAACAACAAAAAACCACATACATAAAACCCCACAACTTTTCTTGTCAGGCACTGTAGCCTATGCAAAGTTGTACTACTCCTTTAGTAGTAACATGCATCATGTCATTAATTAGAGCTGTATAAAAAAATCTCTAGGCACTTATGGAAGGTAGGAACGCATACGGTTTACCTTCTTCACAAACCCAAATAACTTTTGGAATAAAATAACCTCTCTGACATAGGCAGTGCAATTTTATTTTATTTATAAAATAGTGAACTTGCAAAACTCTAGCCCCCACTCGCTTCCACCTTTACCCAAAGTGGACACAAACAGAGCAGAGCCAGAAATGCCTCAGCAGGTTGAAAAGAACAGCAAGCAGCGCACAGCACAGAATACTGTCATTTGCCTGCCAGTGCTTATTGCAGCAATAAATAACCAGCTGCCTGCCACCCTTCACAGAGAAAACCCTTAGCATGGAAGCTTGCTGGAAAGGCAGCAGCACTGCTCATCCTGACAGCATTCCATCTGTCTGGGAGGAGATTTCATAGGCGTAGAGATGTGCATGGATAAGCCAGCCAAGAGGCTCAGCTGCTATGGAATTGACTGCACGCAACACAAAGAAGGGTGGAGGGTTGTTAAAACTCATGAAATGAAGGAAGAAATCAGATGTAGGAGGGCTCCAGGACAAACCTTCATGTACTGCAACCCACACCGATGCTGAATCACTGGCCTATGTTGTTTTGTTTCAAAAAATATTGTGGATGATGATGTGTGCTGTATTTTATACTGGAAGTCTGCTGCTAAGGGGCTATGACTCACTATTTTTTATGCTGCAGCCTCATCAGTTGCACACCAGTGAGCTCAGTGAAGTAAACCAGAGAAAGAGAGAAGAAAAACGAGGCCTGAATGAAGACAGAGATCTAATTTAAATTCAGTGCCAGATGCCCCACAGGTAAGCAGTGATAGGAGTCTGAGCTGTGAGGCTCTAGGAATACTTCAACTGGACTCAATCCATGGGGTGTAGTACAAGCCAGATGTTACAGAGGGGAAGCCAGGAGACATTGAGAGCAGCACGTAAATGCAAAGGCATGGACTAAATAACTGCACAGAAATCCAGGGAAAACTCCACAATGATCCCCACAATCCTGGCATTAATCCAAACCACATCACTGCAGAGAGAAAGGACCTGCAATCAGAAGATGGTGATGGCAGGCAGCACTGCAAAGTCCTACACCCTCAACACAACTACGGAGCAATCCCTGCAGCACTCCAGGCACTGCATCCACCCCGAGCTCCACTCAGGCACATGGAACAAAGGCATCCTGCTCACAGCCTCCTGCTCAGCTTACTCAGAACGTGCCACGGCAAACCTGGGTAGGAACAATTTGCATCCTTTCACAGCAGCAAGTCTGGCCTCTACACTAAGCAGCATCCTGGGAGCACAGCTTCTCATTTAAACAGCACCAGTATAACTTTTTTGTTCTCCTCCCTGCCACTAAGCACAGAGGATTCCCTGAAATGTGTTTTTCTGTTGCCAGTTCACAGCAGCTCCTAAAGAAGCTTCAAATTCAGGGAATAAATTCAGAGGCAATAAGAGATCATGGCAATCAGGGAAGATGTATCTTGTTTTCTGTTGCTGCATTTCAACAACTGCCAGTGCAGAGCCTTTTGGGTCCAATAAACTACAGATGATTTTTCTACCACACAGTCACAGGCTACATCTGTGAAACATATGAATGACTGAGAGCTAAACGTAAGGAAAGCTTCACAATGAAAATAAAGAAGTCAGGCTGTGCATAAATGATCAGTGGTGCCCAAAATTAGGGTCCTCCAAGGTGTTTTGTGTATCAGGACAGGTGACTCTGATAAATTACAAGACAAAACCCCTACATTTAGAATCACACCAGGAAAAAAAAGTAGAAAGCTTACTAATAAGAGTTATGAAAACAAGATGTTTTTAAAGAGATTTAAGGAGTGACATTTCTTGTTTATGTGTTGTATATGAGCAGAGCATCAAATTGCCCTCTAAACCACCAATACCACTCACAACTGGACTGGAGGTGAGATGCCCCAGAGCACCTGAACAAATGAGTGAAGCTCAGAGTTTACTGGAAGCTTTGTACCATCATTTGCCTGGGCTCTCTGCCTCAAGTACAGCTGCATTAAAGGTCAATGCAAATGTATTTCTTCCCCAGGTGCTGATGCTAATGTGGGTGACTCCACAGCAACGTGTACCAAAGAAACAGCCCAGAGGGCTCGCACAGGCCAACCTCAACACGGCATTCCAAGCCAATTTGCCCTTTTTTTCCAGCTTCATACCCCCCATTATTTAAACTGCCATTTTTAAGGCACTTTCACAGATCTTTACCACTCACACCTAAGTGATGCAGCTGAGACACCAAGGCAGGCTCTGCAGACAGCAGGGAAGGGCAATGCTGGTTTTACACAACGATGTTGTCACAGGCATTCCGTGCTTTGCCACTTGCTGCTTGCTCAGCACAGACACCAAACGATCCTGGGTCATTCGAGAATCATCTGCACTACAACAAAACCACGACATCAAGCTGCAAAGAGCAATTCCATTAGACAAGAAAGGAGCCAACATCTTGAGAGTCCCACAGGAAATCTAACACAGATAGAAAGACGCCATGAATGTGTCCAGGGAACAGGAACAGCCACGGCCCTTTGCAGATTTCCACAGTTATTTCAATTACTAAGGATTCATGGCATGTACTTTCCCTTCTCCCCAAGAAAAAATAAATCATTTTGTGGAGGTGTTTCAGCTGTACAGAAGCTCCTGCCCTCCAAAATAAACAGAACAATTCATGCACACATGACAATGGATGTTTCACAACCACTATTACTGCATTATTGGAGCACTTTTTAAGAAAAATTACTACCGTGGTCTACAGGCCTCAGGATTTGCTTTGTAGTGTCTCTTCTCCAGCTGTTAAGGAAAATTGTGAGTTTCACTGAAATTGTCTCTTACCAAAGAGGCTTCTCTTTCTAAAAGCAGAAAGAAAAATGGGACAACTCCAACCCGGACACTCTACAGGAGTGTCTGCAGGAGCCATAGTCCAACCCCTTTGTGTTCCCATTCTCCTCTGTGGTCTTTCTCCCTTGTGTAAGTCTCATGTCTGTCAATCTTTTAATGTAAACTTCATTGATGGTTGTTTGTTTTGTTTTGTTTATTTTACAAAACAAAACAAAAAATGTTTTACTTTTTCTCCACAGTAGTAAAGGGAACTTCTTTGCCTCTCAACGTTTCAAACATTGAGCACTGACTGTTCACACATACACTGAAATGTGGTTCATATTATCCTTGTTTAGACACAGGTGCAAACAAATTCACTGCCACAGCAGGAAAGCAGGGGACATTCTCCCAGCACTCTGCACACTGCTTGGTGAAGTAGTTTATGGACACCTGGACACAACACAACAAAAATACATATATCAACAGTGACTTCTCAATGGTAAGAAGTATCTGTGGAAGGTTATCTTGGAATTCAGCATATAAAAACATCACTTGCCTGAGAGAGAGGAAATGTATTGAAGTTATCACGGTAAACCAAGGTGGGTAACCCAAGGAGCTCACACACACATGCAGAATATTCTCTGTATCAATGGAGATGTCATTGCTATCCATCTTGCCATTCTCTTCCAGCCCCACAGTTACAGCAGGGATTGTTCCCAGAGCTCCTGAGCTTCAAAATAATGACAGTTAATCAAAACTTAATGATTAAACAACATAACCCCTTTTGCACAGGATTCTGACCTCTCCCTCAACCTGACAGTTTAGTTTCCTCTTCCCCTTTGCTGAATCCTGCACTTTCATTCAACCCATATCCTTTCTATTAGCACTTCAGCACCTTTGCACAGAGCCACAATAATGCTAAAGGGAGCTGAGTTGGGCAGTGAAGCAGATGAAGATCTCTACAAGATCAGCCTGTTCTTCACAATCAGCTCTGATTGTGAGAAGGAAATGGCTCAAAGCCAGCACCTGAGCAAGAAGCAGGTGGTAGAAGCAGTCCCTGGGCAAGATGGCACTGATGAGTCCAAACAAGGCATTTATCTCTTTCAGAAAAGAGTGGAAGTTAAAGAATTTCCACTACAGCTTTGCACTAAAATAACTGTCCCAGGAAAATAAGAATCTCTGATTTGCCTTCCTGTAACAAGTCAGACCCCCTGGCTTGCAGCACTCAGTGTATCCCCTGCAGCCATACACAGAAAAATGGAAGAGCACCAACTCCAGTGTGTGAAACTGCTGTCATGGCCATTAGGGCATTCTGGAGTCATGCCCTTGAGGGACTAACAAGGAATGCTATCCATTTGCTGAAATAGTGTCCCATGCCATGGCTCCCATGCTGGCTACCCAGATGCCAGACAGACCCGTTAACACAGTCTTTCCCTAAAAATTCGGGAGCCCAAGTAAAGACAATTTACAGGCAAATCTGTTTGAGACAGGAGCTCATTGTAGTGGAGACAGCCACCCCAGGTGAACCTTTGTTTTACAGTGTGACTATTGAGTAACCACTCTGCTGCCTCCAGCAGCATCAGCTGAGTGCCAACATCCAGCTGCTCCAGGACAGACCCCCTCCACGACTTCCAGAGGCAAGGAACAGAGATCATTGTTTTGAAAGGGCTGAGTAGGACTACAAAAGCAGCTTTGAGTACAGGAGAAACTTTGCACTACATATGTGATAAACAAATACTTACAGAATGGGGAAGCCCAGGGAAGCACCCATTAAGGAGGAACCCAAGCAAGGAACAGCTTTTCAGCCACATCTGCACTGTATTTTGCAGCTTCCCAAAGACACTCCCATCCCAGCCTGATATCAGTCTGTGTTTTGGTCAGTAAGAACTCCTGAGATCTTCTTGTACTAGCTTAGAAATTGTTCTTTGTTCCCATAACATTTAATGGCATCGTAGTGGTTGCAAATGATGGCTGAATTTGTTTATTATTCCCCTGTAAAACTCATATTTGAGCAGCTTCTGTTCCCAATTATAATTTTCCATCTCAAAGGACTCCATATCCGTACTTAAGAGGACAAAAAATGATTCATAAAGAATTTAACAAACTCTTGTCCATTCTTGCCTATTGAACAAATTCTTGACATTTATTTATAAGATTTAATTCCTTCTCATTTAAATGATTAATGCTCACTGGTAAGATAAAACAGTATTTGCACAAACATGTACAAAGCTGCCTCACAGCTACCTTAGGAACAATTGCCATAATGACATTACTGCAGTCTGGATTGGATTAGGTCACAGCAATGAACAAACACTGCTAGCTGTGATGAGAGAACTAAAAGCTCAGGCTGGAATGACACTTTAGATAAAGGTAAGGACTCTTACACCACAGTGACAGAGCAAGGTGATCTTAAAAGTTCCCAGTCCCACCAGAGGGCAGACAGAGCTCTGTTTACCTGACAGGCTCCTGTCTGGCACTGATGGTGTGGTGCTGTGACCCTGGCTGGATGCCCCCAAAGCCACACTCCCCTCCACAGATGCACAGGGGTGAGGAAATGCAACAAAAGGTTCATGAGTTGAAATAAGGACAGGGAGAGATCACTCACCAAATACCCTCATGGCAGATTCATCTTGGGGAAATTAAATTAATTTGTTACCAATCAAAATCAGAGCAGGATAATAAGAAGCAAAGCAAATTCTCTTCCCCAAGAGACAAACTCCCAAGCTCCCCTTTATGCAGAGAACCATAGAATCTGATCAGACAACTTCAGTGCATAAGTACAACACCTTGTCTCTGTTACTGAAGCTTTTCCCTGTAGTTGATTTCTAATTATTAATGGTTTATTACAAACTGTTCACTTTCATAGAACACAGAGGTACTCTGAAGCATTAAAGTCTAAAAGGCAAGACATATGTCTCAGTTTTTTTCCTTACTGATGTATGTATAGCTCTCTAATTCTCCTTAAAAAGGACCAGTTTTCTTCCTCAGACTGTGAAGAATAAAGCACTGCCTTCTTCTCTTCTAGGATTTATTTTTGGCTGGATGCTTTATGTAGCACATCCCTGAAAAATTAATATACACAAGATCTAAGACCCTTCAGTGACCCAGCGGTGCCCAGTGCTTTATTTTGTGTGTTGTGCCATTCCCCTGTATTCCTTTTATGTGAGATGTTATAAATTCCACCTTGCCTTTTCATCCAGAATTCAACACAACTGGGCCAAAAAGAGTTGCTTGGAGGGTTCCTGATGCTAAACTCACCAGAGCCATGGAGTCATCCACTGAAGAGCCTGCCCATAACTTCAGTGGAGCTGCATGACTTCAAGTCCACTGCCCCACAGCATCACACCATCTACACAAAATTAATAGCATTGAAACATTTTGCCTTTCGTTTTCCTCTTGATAAGACTCGATTCTAAGAAAAATCTAGCATTTTGGTCATACTTGAGGGTGTGCTTGATAAAAATCATCACTTAAAAAACCCACCAACCCTCTAAGCCTGCCAGGATGGTGGAATCATTGAGCACTAGAGGGCAGCAGGCAACAAACCAAAACCAGTAAAAACCCACCGATTCCCAAAACAGGGACCGTGTTCTTCATCAAGGCCAAGGCAGCTAAGCACTGTGCTTAACCAATGTCAAACCAACACATTGGTTTAAAAAAAGAAAAAAATCTGTTGTTCTTTTGTTAACAATAATTAGTTCTGTTGCTTGGGTCCACAGTTCAAACTGAAGTGAGCTTGCATGTTAGCTTCCTGCAGTCAAAGAAGACTCACTCTTCACACCACAAAGCACTTTTGAATAGCACCCTTCCCTTCACCTTCAGAGCAACCCAAAAAGTAAGATATTTACAATGTGATCTATATCTTTTAGGCAAAGGAGACTATCAGAAGTTTCTGTATCTAACCTGGAGTGCATTTACAAGCCCTTTTTAGCTCAGCCTGAAAGTGATTTAAAATATCACACACATTCTGGATTTACAGAGTTACACAGACCTCTTAGAGACTATATTAAAAAGTCTTTAGCCAGACAAAAAAAAAGCCATTTTGGAAATTTGGCAATTTCAGCAGCAGTGGTAGCCAAGACAGCCAAGCTTTAACTTCCACACCAAGTAATGAGCACTGAGTTCTGGGCTGAACTGAAACTCCCAGCACCCACCAAGAGCCAGCCCTGAAAGGTTGTTGCTGACATGACAAAACACACTTCTTTGATTTTCAGCCTCTACATGAAACTTGTGAACATGTCCCATAGAGGAAAAGTACAAACCATGCCAGACTTCTTCAGTAAACACAAACCCACTTCTGCAAAACAGATTAGGTAACTCCTGACCAGCCAGAGGACATGGTAGAAAGGAGAGAGCATTTAAGGACGAGTCAGAACACATGCACCAACATTAGCACCACTCCTCAGTTGCTAATAAAAGACACAGCAACCCACTGCAAAACTGGGCATGTAAATTCACTGGGAATAGGTAGCATTTTTTTTCCAGAGAAATCCCAATTGCCTGTAGAACTGACAGCTGTGTTAACAGGTTGAAAATCTATGCTTTGTTTTAACATAGTTGCTTGGTTGCCTGAAAACCCAGAAAGCAACTGTAACAGTCCAAAACCCATGCCTTTTAAACTTGTGATCAGATGCCCCCTTGATTTGAGTGGCAAGTTCAGAGCAGTGCCCTGGCCTGGGCTCACTGATTTACCTGAAGCCAGAGAGTCTCCAGTGAAATGGTCTGTCCCATTTCCCCCAAGCTCTCACAACTTGCTCCAAACGAGCTGTTTTTGAAGAAAGTCTACAACACCCCACAACTGATCAGGGAGAACCTACAGCCTGGCTACCCACAAGGGAGAAGAGATTAACAGTCCAACACCACATTTTTCAGAAACCACCATCCTGGAAAGGCTGTAACCCCATGTGAAAGCCAGGACACGTTGCAGAGCACTGGATCTTGGCTGTACCTGTGCTGCTGCCAGGAAGAGGAGCCGTCCCCACTTCATTCACACAAATATTCACATGGCTGCCCAGAAAGCTGGGCCAGTTTCCTGAGTTGACTTCTCACTGTGCACCAACACTAAGGATCAATCAGGAATAACAAGAACAGCCAGGAGCAGCCTGGGACTCTCACTGGATTACAGAGGTCAGAGAAGTCTGTGGAAAACAACTAAAGGTAGGCTCAAAATTGAAACAAACTGCAGGAACAAAAGTAGCACTTCTGGAGAGGCAACTAAAGGTTGACCACCTCTATCCTTCCAAGCTGGCTTTAATTAATTTTGCTTTCTTACAAAAAGCTAGCTAAGTTTTAGATACTTGCAGGTCTCTTCAAGCCCACAGGAAACTCTGTCTTCCTTCACTATTCCAGCTTTCTAATATCATCCTCTCTCTTCTACTGTCATCCTTGTTTTATTTTCTCTGACCCTGTGACACTCCATTTTCTTCCACTGGGTGACCCTCTCCAGCCATCCATTTTCCTAAGGACACAGCTTACCCACTGCTTTTCATTACAAAGAAAAAGCTGCAAAGGCAGAGGCTACAGGACAAAGAGGGAGAACACATCTGCCCAAGATCACAAGCCCTAGGAAGGGCCATGAAAGAAGATGGGACTGACTTTGTCCAGACAGGCAGTCTCCCACACACGATTCCACAGCTGAACTCTCAAATGCTGCTTCCAAATTCAGTAGAATTTTTCCAGGGCTGCACTGGCAAATCCAGTTCTGCCTGACCACAGAGCATGGGCAGACTCCAGAACCCCGTGCTCTACCAATTCGTAGAGCACATCTGTTTGTTTATTCTCTAACACTTCTTTAGGTTGCAATTTTTCCAGGTAAATAGTATTTTTCCACTGTCCCTGGTACTCTCTGGTTCAGTGCCCTACATGAAAAGTCACATTGCCAGTGATTTATTTCTTTGGAAACAACCTTTATTACCTTCCTATGAAATATTAATCCAAATAATTTAAGGCTTTCCCACACATACACCTGAGTGCTGCCTGCCAAGTAAGAACTTTGCTGGCAACTTTTCTTAATCCAGAGGAAGTGGTAAGGTCTTCCTGGTATATTGTGCAACAGAGTGATGATAAACAACTATATTTTTAAAAATTGTTTTCTAGTATGGGATAAAAAAGATGAAGCACACTGTTTACTGATCCCATTTAATTTTCTCAGTCTATCACCACTTAGACACTTGAACTCACTGTAACAGTAAGCTAAAGGTATGAATGCTTGCTGCAAGAGCAGAACCCTCATTCCCATACAAATCATAAAACCATGAATTTATAAACAATTCAAGAGATTTAGTAATATTCCTACAGGGCTAGTGTTTTCTTGCCTGGGGATGCCTGCTTTCAGAAGGCCCTGTATTCATGGCTAATGAGTTCTATCTTCTGCTAATAAAAGTGATGGAGCCTCTCTAGACTAATAAAACCTGTTACTGGTGCCTCAGGCAGTAGGAACTTCCCCATGACCATTTCCACCTCCTGAGGCACTGACGGCGTGGTACTCCAGTCAGTCTCAGTCCAGTTCATGTGGCAGATGGCAGAAAACACAGCCTATGCTGTCAGTCTCTTTCATTCCTAAGGAAGTGGTCACGTTCCCAGAGACCTAACAGGCGTTTGGAAATGCTTTTGATTCACTGAGGAAGACCCTCATCCATCCTGCCCAAGCCCCAGGATCCAATCTGTTGGTTATATTGTGGGGGCACAACCTACAGCCACGCCCACTCTCCTCACTTACACAGTGCCACAGCAGCAGTTCTCAATGTCTCATGACAAAACAAACAAACAAAGAAGCTTCCTTTCCCAAGATACACTTGACTGAACCTGCTTTCCCAAGAATATCTGGCATGGGCAGACTGTAAAACCATCTTCCTGTCTCTTCTGCCACAGTAACCAAACTCAATGGGTTGGAACGTTGAAGTTGCATCAAAAGAGAGTGTTTAAGTGGGTATGTATATTGGTTTGATGCTGTTATGAGGAGAAAAGAACAAAGATGTTCACAGCATGAGCTGGTCATGCTGTGACACTTGGACTATTTCACTCCCAGGAGCACAAGGAGCAGCCCAGTTATTGTCAGGTGCATTCAGTTGTGAGCAGTCTCTACAACAAGCCATGAAGGGGAGGGTTCATGGGCCTCATCTGCCCTCCTCAGCATACCTGGAATCAATCCACACTGGCACAAGGGAGTGTTGAGGACAGCCAGGAGGCAGGATGTGGCCTCCCAGCATACCTTGGCGCTGAGCTTCAGCTGCATACTCCACACAGGCACCACAAACAATTTGCCTGGTGCTTCATTTCCGCACCTATCGCTCCCACTAAGCCTCAGACATTCCCGGGACTGCCAAGTGGTCATGCAGTTATTCCGTGTGTCCCATTCAACACAGCAATCAAGGCCAGTTGCCCCGAGCCACACTAAACGCTGTTTGAGCAACACACCCCAGGAACTGCCTCCTCACAGCTCCCGGGATTGCTTCATACCTGCAACAAGGGGCTTGTGAAACCTGAGTAGACAAATGCCTTCCAGCCTGTCTCACTATCAGAGGAGCTTCCCCATCCTGCTCCCCCATGACAGCAGAAAAGGCTAGCTCAGGACATTCCTTGCAGTGCTGGTCACTACTCTTACACGCAAAAATAAAGCAAAACCTCAAACCAGACACACTGTTGCTCTAGTGCAACATGGATCATGGAATGTGATACGTGTTGTGGTTTAATGCAAAGGTTAGCAGCAGAGGATCCCCATCATTAACATGAGACATGTGACTTCCTGGTCTGTGTGAAAAATCAAAGCAAGGCTTGGTCTCTAAAGCTGGCAGATTCCTTTCAGCACTGGATGTCTCACACCTAGAGCTGAAGTCAACTGCAATGGCAAGGAGTCAACATTAGCTGAGTGAGATCAGTTGGTTGATCCCACTTCTCACCTGTTTAGCATGAAAATAGTAAATTTCCCACTGAAAGAAACTCACCTGTTGAATTTGAAGCTAATTTCCTGGAAGCAGGCCACAGAAATCTGCTTTAGAGGAAGAAGAGGAGCCAAACCCTACTTTTACACTGCTTAAGATTCTAAAGCAACTAGAAATGTTGTCAGTGATGTCTCACCTGCTCAGGTGTCTTGACAAATCCTCTCCACACATTATTTACTGACCAGAACTTATCTCCCTCCCAGTATTAACTATAATTACTACACCCTTCATTCCAGCAAGTATGAATGGCAAGAAGTGCCACTGGGCCAGCACATTTTAATTTCCCATTTCTTGCCAGCTGGCCCTTATCTTCTCATATATACCATTACTCCCAAGAACATGGAGTAGTGCCAGACCTAAAATGCTACTTCTGCAGAAACCAGTCCTCTTTCCAGTGAGGAAACTGCTGTCTCACAAGAGTTGAACTGAAGCAGTTCTCAACACACTATTGTCATTAGCACAAGGAAAGACTCAGTTATTATTATTATTAAAGTAATGGGGTAACGAGGCCACATCCTGAGCTTGTGATGAGCATATGAAAAACTTCAGGAAAAGTTTAAAAACTCTTTCTACTGACTACAGTAATTTATGACAGTATTTACTACTGATGTCTGAAAGACTACTCTATTAATTGTCCTTCTGAGAACACATTAAACATGAAGAATGTTGCAGAACATTAGCAGCTGACAGCACCCTCTGAGCTCCTCTTCTGTGTCCCATCAAGCCACAGTTGCCCCAGAATCTGTCCAGCTGGAGCAGGCTGCAATTCTGGCAAAATTGTGTTTTATGACAGGCAGGTGCCCCAGTACCAGGCGGCAGTGACTCAGTCAAGCAACACACTGCCTACATAGATGAAGTACTGGCTAAAGAAAGAGCATGTGGAGAAGCAGAAGCTGTTACCTGTGGGTGGAGAGGGAAAAACATCCTCAGAAGGATAAAGCTCCTCACTGTTTTCAGAGCTATGTGGAGGCAGAAAGTGCTTTGCTAGGTCACAAACAGAGGGGAGGTCCAACATGCTGCTCCCTGAGGTGTCACTTGGTGACGTCTCCTTTCCTTCCATGGTCCCACTGCAGACAGAAATAAGACTCAGCTGGGTTTTTAGAGCATGAAAACCTAAGCAGAAGTCAACACAAAGGATCTGGCATTTTTGTACTGCTTTACAAGGTGAGAGGAGCTGTTCTAGTATAATCCTACTTCAATTTAGAAAATAAAAACAGATTTAGAGATGTGGAGACAGAACAACAGCAAGCTCCATAGACAATAGCCCTCAGCCTTAACAAGGAGTCTACAATAAATCTGGCTTTCCTAGAGGCTTCCCAGAAACACAGCCTCAGGCCCCAAAACTAGGAAGCCATGGAGCATATTCCCTTCAGGGTATCCTGTGTGTGCCATTTAAAAGGAAACATGTTCTACAGGTCCCTTTCCACTGATGCTGCTACAAGTCTCAGGTCAAATTCCTGGCTGTGTTCACCAGCAGAAAGAAAAAGCATCTTAAAACTTGGTAGCTTCAGTCTCACAGGGAGGGCAAAGACTCCCTGGTATGGAGACACCAGGGCAGCTGTGTTATATAATCTGTGCACAACACTTTGGAAAGCTTTGGTTGAAGCATCCCCACATCCCAACACCTTTGTATCAAGCTTCCTCAACCAGTCCACCACCACAGAGGGAAAGAAGGCACAGCTGGGTGGAGAGCAAGACAGGATTGGTGCTACCCAGCTCCACATCAAGGGCTACAGTGAATGGGCAACTCTTCTGGAGAGGATGGAACAAAAGAGTTCCAGTCCAGCAGCTCCAAGCACAGTCACACCAGTGTCTGGGACAGAACAGCAATGAAATGTGAAAAACTTGGTGGGGTAAGAGTGACAAGACAGAGGAACCAGATCTGGTGGTCAGGCAATGGCCTGTGACCCTGCAGGCTCACATTTATCTTCTCTTCTACAAAATGAAGACAACAAATTCCTGTCTTGGGGGTATTATCAGTAAGGAATGTGACAGGCACAGTGGGCAAGGAAATCCCCATGAGGCATTAGTACTGAAAAATAAATACCCCTATGCAGATTTTTTTTTTTAAAAAAACATATAATTCCTTAGGTGTTTCTGTGCAGAGTAAACTTTTAGCTAAGATACACCTCTGACCTTTCCAAAAGGCTGGCCAGCTCACTAATGAAGAGAGGGGAGATGATGGCTGTGATACCACAGAAGAGCAGCTGCCTTGCCTTGGAGAAGGGACAAGGTCTGTGGACTCACAAAGACTCCAGGAAAAAGACAGTGGAATGTTAAAAACATAACAAAGTACACAACCATCCTCCCCCAACAGAAGGAAACTTCTCCACTGCCCTTCATACACCAAAATATAAATGATCTGTGCATAAGGAACACAGAGAAAGAAAAACTTTCCTCAAATATTGTGTTTATGATGTCTGCTACTTTTAAATACAAAAGTATTTTAGAGAACTAAACTGCCTATTCCCATCCCTGGTCTGTAAAAAGCCCAAAAAACCCACACCAGAAGCCCAATGAATTCTATCCCTCCAAGGGCAAGTGGCAAATTACAGCAATAGAAGTTGCTGGTGTGATACCACAGCAGCTTAAGGCTGTCACTGATGGGAGCTGCAGTGGCCCTGGATGTCTCTGCCAGCTGCCTGTGCTGTTCCCCTTCCTTGTCTTGCCACAACAGGACTAATAACATGTGCAACCATGTTTGATCAGGTTTAGATAAAACAAAGCAGCTTTAAGAAAAAAATAGTCTTCCTCTGGGTTAACTCCCTGTAGTCTTCCTAAGTCAAGTACACAGCAGCCTTACCCCTAAAACTGATGGTGAGACCACAGCCGATGGTGTTTCTGAGAAATGGCTCGGCCCTGGGCCTTCAGACAAATGAAAGAGATTCACTGTTACCTCTGTGCCATACCTGGTAAAAGAGAGCACTGATGTGCAAACAGTCCTTTTGGACAAAGTCCAGGAGCAAACAGTCTGTTCCTGCTTCAGGATTCCCTTATTCTTCCTTGATGGTTTATCAACCCCAGATTGCTGGAATGAAACAAACAGGTCAGTTAGATGCTTTGTACCAGCTGATCTGGCAGATGGACAGGGTGACCTTTCAAAGTGCTGGTGCCAGCCAATGTCAACAGCCAGTCATCACATATACCACTGTTTTTTGGGCCTGGCACAGAGGAAAAGTTTTTTCTAGGAATCAGAAAGAGCACATCTAGTTATGTCACTGAACGGTTTGACAGCAGTGGAGACCTCCAGAAAAGGGGCTGGTACATCCTAGAAATAAAGACAAGATTTTCTTTACAAGAAGCTGCCAGATGGGCTGTTTATTCAAAACCTATCAAGCAGAGAAGCAAGTAATAGCTAGCAACCTTTCCTCCCTCCTGTGGAGAGCAGGTTATTTCCCCAACAGGTTTATCTAGCAGTCTTGATGTCAACAGCCAGTTTTGTCAAACCTCAACCAGGAAATGTGCTTTAAGAGGGCCACAAAACCCACCCTGTAGATCACAACACAGGCTCACAAAACCCAAATCCTGTTTCCTCTGCCATTACCTCGATTATTTTCAGTGAGCAACCATAACAGACATAGTTTCAGGCAGAAGCTGGATATTTTTTTTTTTTTTTTTTTTTTTTTTTTTTTTTTTGTGGGCCACCCTCACCCGCTGGCACTGCACAGCTACCAGGAATGTCCCAAAGGCCTGTCCTGCACAGGCCTGCCTGCCTGGCAGCATTGCCGCAGAACGTGATGGATACAGGAGGGTGTGAGGCACTAGCCTTACCAGCTGCCCTGCTCAGCACGTCATGCGGTTCTCTTCTTCCCGGCCTCCTTTCTTTCCCCTTTTCCTACAGGCAATATTCACGCATTATTTCAATAACCACTCCCTTGGCAGTGAAGCGCAACCAGAGTGACACAGGGCACGGTGCGAGCCAGGAGAATGGTGCGGGCCAAAGCCGGAGCACCCCGCGGCCTGGCCACGGCTGCTGCGCCCACCCCCTCACACACCTCCTGAGGGGAAATTCCGCTGCTGCAGCCCAAGAGCAGTCAGATGTCAGGGGAGGAGGGAATGGGAACAAGGGGAAAGTCGACAGGGCTGCCCCGGGCCGGGCCGCATTCGCACAGCCGCTCCTCGGGCCCTCCGCGCCGCTGCCGGGCCCAGCGAGGGCTCTCCCGCCTCGAGGCCGCCGAACGGCTTTTTTTTTTTTTTTTTTGCCTCTGGGCTACGGGCAGAAGCCTCACGGCTGGGGGCAGGCGGGACCGGAGGGCCCCGAGCAGGGCGTTAGCGGGTCTGAGAGGCTCAGCGGTAATATGGACCCGGGCAGCAGCGGCAGCAGCACCTCCCCAGGCCGCCCAGAGCGGCTGCGCAGGCCCCGGGCCCGCCCCCGCGGCCCTGCGGGTGCGAAGGGGGCGGGCGGATTTCAAAATGTTTCCAGCCAGGTTTTCCTCAAAACATATTTAGCTCGCATATATCGCTCTGAATTTAGAGGGGAGAGGTTTTTGGCGAGGTTAGGCAGTGGCGCTATCCCGTGCCTGGCACACGGGATGCTGTCTCCGGCTGCTCCGCGCTTGGTCGCTTTACACCGCCGCCCTACAGAGGTGCAGCCTGCACAAGCCCTGAGCTGGGGTCAGCGTGGGGCTGCCGAGTGCAACCATCGCAGCGCGGGCTGAGAAAAAACCAGCACAATTCCCACGCGAGCCTTCCTCCGAGGGCTTAGGGAGCTCATAGAGGAGACGCGCACCGAGGGCGTCCATGTGCTCCCACCGAGGAGTTCGAACAGGCGGCGGAGCGGAAGCTTCGCAAACCCCGCTGAGCAGCGGGGTAACAAAGCACACTCAGTTCGGGGGCATCGCATCACTTCGGCGGCTGGCACGGTCGGTGCGTGCTGCCCCCGCCACTGCAGGCGTGGTGACAAGGACGTTTACGGGGGACCGACACAGACATGCTGACCCTCTTTACCAGGGCAGTGTCGATAGATACTTCTCCAGCAAAGAGAATATAGTGCAGTGCCGCCTGACCGCGTGTGCACGGCACAGCCAGACATCCCAGGGCAGAGGTCAAGGATCCGCCCTTGTTTCCGTCTGGGCAGGCAGCTGGGAGGAAAGCTGCCGGCCGACCTGCCCGGAAGAAATGCTGCCAGGGGAGAGCTAGCTGTGCTTTTTTGGAACGCCTGCTGTGAGAGACTACGAAGGTGCTAGGAGTTTTTTTCAAGAGCCTTTGGACTTAAGAATTGCTGAGGGCAAACTGACGTGTTTAGGAGGAAGTCACTAAAAGGAGGAAAATCAATTTGTAGTCCCGTGGCTGCCAATAAGGCTTTGCTATTCTCGCAGGTGAGCTGGCTTGAGCTGGGAAAGGTCTCCACAGGGAGAGCCTTTGGATCTGTGTTTGAGGCACAGCGGTGACTCCGCCTCGCCCTCACAGCGTCTCTCGAGCCAGACATCTGCCAGACATGCCCCTGGTCATCTGGGGTCACTGCACGAGTGGAGATGCAAACGTAGCTACACCCTGAGCTGTAACCTCACCTGGACTCTGCTCTAGTGCTAGGCTACCTCTCGCCAGTCATATCTGTCCCCAAGAACTACCCACCACTCTGGGGGAGTTCTGTGACCTGGAAAGCAGCACCCCAGCCCTTCATTTCCTTTCAGGGATTGGAGCTGAGCTGTGGAATGCAAAACATCAGCAGATCTGCTTTGTTTAGCTCTGGGAGCACACGCAATATTACAGCATCCAGAAAACAGCTATCTCTGTGATTTCACCCCACTGGATCATACCAAGTCCCTGCCACTAGAAGAGCTCTGGCAGTGGGGAACACCACTGGCTCCTGGAAAAGCAAAGAGCTTCAGCAAACAGAACTGCCAAGGAAGCTATAGTACTTATTAACAAACATAGACAGTTTCTTACCAGTTTCTATTTGTCATATTGGGCAGACAGCCAAGTCTTTGAACTTCATTTCCCTCCTTTCACTCACCAGAATGAGGAGGTCCTGCAGTGCTGGCACCCCCACCATTGTAGTCTACACACTGTAATCTTTATTCCTTATGAACTGCGTTATCAGCAAAAAGATTAAGTTTGCCTGTAGTATTTAGGACAAGGCTCTCAGTGTGTACTATGCTCCCTTTTATCAGTGTCTTGTTGCTAGCACACGATAAAACTATACCAGCAGTCACGTCTGAATCTGGTTAAAATAGAAGGTATGTGAGAGCCAGGAAACTCAGAATTAAACCCCAGACTTGACATTTACCAAAGATCAGACTACTGAGAGTCACAACTGGGGAAAAGGAAATGCATTTTCTGACTATTGCAGCTCTGTCACAATAAGATTTTTCAGTGCTGACAGTCTCAGGGCCAGATTGTACAAGCTGTACAATTCCATGTCATCGAAGGTAATGTGTACCTGACAACTTACCATTTAAATACTTAATACATAACATGAAGAAAAAAAGTCTGTCTTCACAAACAGCAGAACTTCCATGTTCATGTCTTTTCAGTCCTTTCCCACTGTCACACCACAGGGGAGCCTGCCTACTTCCTTTTCTTACACAATAGCTCAAAGTTAATTTAGTACTTCAAAGCAGAGTAGCAGCTGAATGAATAGAAGCTAATCCAGGAAGCGGGCTGAAGGGATGCTAAGGAAATGTGAACAAGATTGGTTTTTACACTGTTGAATTTACAAAGATTCTTCTGTTGATTAACAGAAATGATTAAACCAAAGTTCATAGTCTTTACTTCAATCTTTTGAGTTCACTCCTCACCATGAACTAGTCCTTTGTTGTTGGAACTAAAAGCGAAAAAAAATCAGTATATTTAAATTTATTAATTGCATGCATTTTACTTCTCAGCTCGAGACACTGTTACTAAAACAGATGGAGCATCAGGCTCCATCCTATTTGCCCATTCTGAAGCTTTCCCCAAGCACTGCAGACAGTGTTTTAGTGGCCTTTGCTCTGGAAAATCCTCTTGCGATTTCCCCAGGAATGAGTGTTTATAGGCTTCAGGCCAGTGTGAGTGAGAAACAGCTCTTCAAACCCACAAGATGAGAAATAGCAACTGGCAACTCATCTCCACTCCTTCCTGACCAGCGAGGTCTGCTGACAACACTGCAAATAGCAGAGAGCAGAGGAAGGCTGCAAGAAAATCCATTTTCACCACCCCACTATCCCATAAAATGTAAGACACCTGGCATTCTCAGGTAACTTTTTGCATGATCATCATTCCTTCACCTAGAGCCGTGTCCTTTGTGTGCACACCACAGTACAGCATTGAAAGTGCAGCTCAGCTGCAGAGACAAAACACATTAAAAGCTGTATTATCCATCCTGATTCCTACCAAGGCCAGACCAGGGTTAGCATACTTGTGGGAATATACTTGCTTACCTGGTAAAAAAAAAGGAGGTTTGTTACCCTAAAACTCATTGATTTATCCAGCTGTGTTAGCTGATCAGATGAAGTGTATTATAGTCCCTCCAAATTTGCCAAACCTAAGTTTTCAGGCCCACATAAAAAGACATTGTGTTTCGTCTTCTACCACATCAAAGGCAATCACTCAAACCAGTAAACCTCCCTCTAAAGGGTCAGCTCCACTTAAACTGAAGTACCCCTCCTGGTCATTACTATCTCCAAGTACTGATAACTGCAGGGCTAATGCCTTTCAGAGTTTGGACTGAGCTATCACAGAGAACTGATTGCTGATTCAGGTTCCTGGTTAACACCAGGGTTAACATATAAGCTATTCTACCTGTCTTTCTAATTTATAAGCTAATCTACCTGTCTTTCTCACCCACAGTCAAGCAGGCATCTCCCAAGTTCCTCCAACCCCATAAGCTCTATTCTGGTAACAGTACTTCTCTTTGAGACAGGTGAAGTTTATGAGCATCGAGCAGTCATCTGCATTACAAAAAGTGGGTCAGCCAGGCAATCAAAAACATTCTTGGCCTTCTCTTTGCTGGCCATAAGACAAGTAATGCTTTTTGCTTCCTCCTTCAGGAACAAGAGCTTTAAGCCTTTTGCTTACTGCAGTCAACACCCTGAGGTACAGGAAGTTTCAAAGACCAAATGTTATTTTCTATTGTACCACATGCCAGTAAATTGACTTCTATTTCTTTTTTATTTTTAGGGATCCCTTGCTGTGGCTGTGACCTGCTTTTTCTGCTATCTGACTTTTTAAGGTGTCACTTCTAAACTAAACGTGCAATCATGGTAGCCAGTTCATGTATTAATACTATGTCTTAGAATTTTGTGATTCCGGGAGAAACTGGTTATTCTCTTCAAAAAGTAGTTTACTGTGGCAAAGGTTTGACAATGTGAATGTTGGGGATCTTTCAGTACAAGCAGGAGCAGGAATTTTTTTTCTTATAATTCTGTACCAAATCCTATCTCTCTCCTTTGAGATCCTTTGCTAGAATGGGTGCAAAAACATACCTTCCAGTGCTCTGAGTGATATTACCTCCCCTCTTTTTTGGGCTACCCCCTTGGCATCTGCTGCTGCTGCTGCTGCTGCTGCTGCTTGAACCTACTTTGAAGGAAAGCTTTTTAGGACCTAACACTATTATTCTTGTTCTGTACAAGATTTTAGCACTGTGGATGCTGATGTAGGGCTCTGTGGGGCCTCATTTCCTGTCTTCTGCATCACAGTTCACTAAAATAAAACAAAAGCATTACGTGACTCAGGTGTAGACATGAAGCACACTGTAACTTAGCTCTCAGGATGCACATAAGCACAGCTTGGGTCTGCCTTAACTAGCATTCTGTTTCTTTCTGCCAGACTTCTCCTCTTGCACTGCATTCCTATTTAAGTCTCCACACCCACACCCTTGCATTCCTGCTGCCCAGGAGGTTTGTACATCCCAATTGCTCTGCCTGGCTGTGACACAGCTGCTGCCCATGCCAATCCTGCACTTTGCAGCCCTGATGAGCAGTGCATGTAAAGCAGAGACATTTGGAGCACCTAAGCTCATGTCTCAGTCTCCCCTTGGGGCAGAATAACCCTTTAACCATTGTTTTGTCCTCTACTGTTTATCCCCTTGCACTCTTGAAGCAAGTGATCAACAGCCTTTCCAGCTTCTTAGTCACTGTACACACCAGCCAGCAACTGGACTCCTTTAATTCTGGCAGGGAGCATGTGTCTGAGTTTCCAGTTCTTGTATCCTTGGGATCTGGATGGAAATCGTTACAGCTGGATCTTCAACCGTCTATACACACATAAATACCCACCAAGGATATGCCATGTTCTCATGCTGTTGAGCCTTCATTTTCAAAATTTCCAAAAGATGCTTCCAGCCTCAGTTGAAATAAGCAGTCACAGGAGAACAGTCACAGTCTGGCTTCTTGCCCGGATCTTCCAGCACCTGATATAGCATGCAGGTACAACAAGAAGTGTCAATTGCAGTAATTACGCACTTCTCTCCACTGGAAGACCTCCTGTGTTTAGGAGCTCACTCCCTTGGCTTTCTACATTGCCAGGGTGTCTCCCCTGACAAGTAGCAGACTTTTGTTACCACAAGCACACCAGCTCTGAGATCATTACCTGTCAGTCTGTTAGATTGGATCGAAGAGTTCAAAAGTAACCTGAGATAAGCATGTCCACATTGACCCTGGTTTTCCTAGAAGCCAGATCAAAGTAAAGAGTCAGATCTTTCATCTAAAGGGCTGGTATTCTGCAGGTAGGGTTATGATGAATAGTGAAACTAAAGGGCAGAGACTGTAGAGTGCCCAAGGAAATCACCCTCTGCTCTCATACAGCGTTATCTGCTCCCTCAGCAGCTATCCACTGTATTTTTTCAGGGAACTTCTAACTAGTTTTTGCAGTTGGGAGTTTATAACTTTACTTTAATGGAGTTCCCACTCATAGGACATAGACTTGACAATGGCTTTGGTATTAATTTCACCCACCAATTCTAGGAGAGCATCTTTATAACTTAAAAGGGAGGCTCCATTCTGATCCCATTCAGCATTTCTTGATTTGAGATGACAGCCCTATTACCTGCCCCATCTATTGTGGTGAGGTACGTTGGGGCTTTTGGAGTTTTTTTTTTGGAGTAGTTACACATTTTCCTGTAATTTCTGGATGAAGTCTGTCCCTCTGTGAGGTTTGTTCAAGATGTTCTACTTATAACCCCTGCATTCTGTGTGAGTCACGGCTAAAGGACTAAAGCCCACCAAAAGTCATGCTTGTGTCAGTGGCCCTGCGTGGGAGGGACACTGCTGAACTGTAGCTCTCTGCAGAGACACGCTGCTCATGGAAAGTGGCAAGAATATGCTCAGAGAGATGTTGGCTTCCAGCTATCCTCCAGAAATCCTGGGGCTTTTGGAGTGGCAGGGTAGGGCAGGGCAAGGCAGGGCAAGACAGGGCTTTTTCCTGAGCTGTGAAATGCTCACAAAGTCCTGCTGGTTTCCCTAGAAGGTGTGGCAGTTAGAACAGACCAAAAGGAAAAGCTTCTCTTCACTGCTTGGGGCTATTCAGCAGTGAGACAATGGGTTTGGGCTCTCCTTTTCTGAGCTGTCAGCAGAGCAGAAGCACAATGGGAATTGTCCCCCAGGCTGGAGATCAAGACGGGGGCAAAGCTAAACCTGGCAGAGTGAAGTTCTAATGCATAAACTGATCTTCCCCTCAGCCTGGTCAGCCTTCAGCTGGATTTTGAGTACCCACATGAGCTGCCCTCATCCAACACTGAGAACATGTTGCTCTGCAATGAATCTACATGACCACCTCAGAAGGAACAGCAAACTGTCATTCTGGCCTCCCACTTCACTCTTCACAGCTCCAAAAGCCCCCGCTTCTACTGGAAGGTTTAAGCCAACAATGTTTTTTGTTTAAAGAAATCAGAGCCTTATTGCTGACTTTAGGCTGCTGTTGCTGCTGTCCTTCTGGTTGCACTTCTCCATGACCTCCCACGAGTATGGAGAGTCCATCCTCTAGGAGTAGAAAGAGCCATGCAGCTTCCAGGGCTGGCACTGCTGCAGCTCAGCCTGCTTCTCCATTCTCAGTGCTCACACAGCTCAGGGGAAGGAAAACAGAAGCTTTGGGCAGGAGAACCCAACAAGACCTTGGCCCTCCTGGAGCATGATTTCATACACTGTGTTCCTAAAACAGCTGAAGACAGCCTCAAATTCCTTGGCTGAAAGCATCAGACTAAGACTGCCTTAAGCCCTGAAAGTGAGCAGATACAGAAGAGACCTTGCCTCGGCCTAAGGCTTATTTATTGTCTAAAGGCAAAGACACTTTGGAGATAGAGAGCTGTTCTTAGTATCCAATGTAAGCTCCTTAACTGCTCTTCTGGAGTGCTCCCTCCCTAATCTTTTATTTTTAGATTAGCTATTTTTAAGAGATTGCTTGCTGCCTACTTAGAGGGTTTTGATGCTCACATTTCTCAGTACTGAACACTGTCTTATTTCCAGTTGCATCACACAGATTGTCTATTGGCTGGATCACAGAATTTGGCCTTGGCAGGCGTGGGAATAGAGACCTCTAATTAAAAAACCCAAGTTATTTAAAAAAAAACAACCAAAAAAACAACAACAAAAAACCCAAAAAATTTTCAAAGTTGCAATGACTGGTTCACATTACACTGAGAATAGAGGCGATTCTCAGGGTGGAGACCTCTTTTCCAAGGGTGATGCAACCTGCAAGTCCTGACCTCTCAGCACTTTCAAAATCAGGATGCAATACATAGAATTTGGCAACATATTTCAGGGCTGTTACACTGACAGATATTCCTCTTGTATTTTCAATTGTAACTTCAAACTCTCAGCTTTTCCCCCCAAAAAGGCAGGGGAGTGGGTAGCAGAGAGAACCCTGATTCCCTCAGAAAAAAAAATCTGAGTTTGCTGATGGGCATCTACCAGCTGCAGTGACCTACTGGACCGGCATCCTCATCTCCCAGAGCCAGCCACCCCTTCTCAGCATCACACAAGCCACTTGCACGACTTTCCCTCCTGTCATCACTGCCAGTTTCCCACTGCCCCCAGCTCAGGTGGATGGGCTACAAGATCTTGCAAGGAGCTCCCTGGCTCCACTCAGCCCTGCCTCTGCATGGACACTTCTTCTGCAACCTGGTCAAGCTCATTCAGCAAAGAGTTGGATGAAGCATGGCTAACTGCAGTGGGAGGCTCCTCAGCCTGGGGAATTTCTGTACTGCTTTATACAAAAAAGGGAAAGATAAGTGTGACTAGGTATGGATACCACAGTGGTTTTAGTAAGGGATCACCTGACTGGGAATGAAGAAGTTTGTCATCCTTTTCACCCCAGAAGGGCATCCCAAGTGCTCTGTAACACAGGGTTGTGTTTTGCTGAAGGTTTCTGAGAGTTGTCACCAAGTCCCTGATTCCCTGATCCCAAAACAGCAACAGGCCAAATATTTGTCAACCTGTTACTGCTTTTTCACTTTTTCTTTTCTTTTCTTTTTTTTTTTTTAAACTCCAGTCTTGGAGGAAAGCATACCAGAGCACATGAGCACAGCTTGAAATTCGAGGAGCCTGAGCTGGCTGTGTCTCTGCTTTGATCAGGCCTTCAAAATCAAGGGATAGCTGGTCCAGGACCTGTCAAACAACCACTCTTCTCCAGCAATAAATAGAGGTTTTGGGGGTATTTGTGTGTAGAGGCATCAGAAACAGCTGAGCAGTAGGGTACATCTATCTGCTACTCATCTACTTGAGCAAAAGAAATCCCTCTGTGTCCATGTAATACTCTCTTGGCTTGTTACATGCCTACAAAACCCTTTCAGGCTGTTACTACCAATTTTTCCTGCTGATGGAGACAACTGTGCTTGGATCCCAAGAGCCCAGACTCACTCAAATCTCCTTCTGGGTTGAAAAGGCAGCAGCCTTCTGCCTAATCTGCACCACAGTCCTGGTCTGGAAGTTACACAGAGACCAAACCATACTGCCAGTCATTTTGTACTGCAAGGCTTTCAGATCCAAAGCCAGCAGATCAAAGTCAAATGTTTCCAAGTCACGTGATGACTGAGCTGATAAGAAGCATTGAATTTCTGGAATGCAGATGTTTTGGAGGAAAATGTATCACTTTTCAGTGGCTATTAGAGGAGATGAACTTCTCTGTACAAGTCATACATATTCAACCTGACAAGGATAAGCTTAGCAGCTTTTTGCTCATCATCTCTAGAAAAAACAGTACACAAGGAGGGCTTCTGATGCATGACCACAGCATCAATAATAAATCTCTGTAAAAAAAATCCCACTTCCCCAACTAGACCAAAGAGAAAACTGAAAAGGCTCGATTATACCCCAGAAGCTCCAGCTGGTCTTATTCCTCAGACCCAGGTTACTCAGTGCCCAGCATCACAGAGCAGCAGCAATTTTTTGCTGCAACTCTGGAAGATACAAGCCAGGAGTACATTCCAAACAGCAGCATCAGTACAGACAAGCAAGCCAAGAGATTGGTAGTGTATTTTTGAAGACCGATGAGGAGCTAACCAGTAACTGCACTTAGGCCTCCAAATCACTGCTGAAGCTTGGATGTAAACAGCGTAGAGGGGTTTTTTTTATTTTTAATGCTAAAAGCAAGGACTGAAATTGTTTCTATACAGTATCCATTTTTATTTCCATACCATTGTTTCTTCTAACTAGATGTCATGTATTCTTCCTTCCTTCCTTCCCTCCTGCCTTCCCTGGTGGGAAGTACTTGTTTGCTTCTCCAGCTGGAGTTTTGATACACACACAGCAGCTCAAGTCCCTTGAAGTCCCTTGAAGCTGGGAGAGGTTGACCTGTTCCTACTTTGGCCACGTGGAAGTCTGTGACTTACTTTCCAGTGTCACAAGGTTGTTTAAAAAGCAACTCAGCCCCTCACTCTGCTGCATCAAGTGGTTGTACCTGCTATGGCAAAACTGTCAGTCAAACCATGCATGTCTGTAGCTTAGAAGTACCAAACAAATATTTTTACCTCCATTTGACCTTTTAAATCGGAAATTAGAGCAATGGTATATTTAATATTTTAGTGGGATCTGTTACTGAATCTAATCTGATGCTCTCTCACCATCAGGGGAACATGGAGTTACTAAACAACAGCAAGTTCCCATAGATTGGAAAGAAATCTTATCATTTTCGAGTACAGCATGTTCCATGTTACAGAAATTAAAAGAGCTACGTGATCCTTGTGAGACCATTGTTCTGGCAATAGATGCATCCTGCCTTCCTGCATTTCCTCCTTCTTTGGGTTTATATGAAAAGAATTCCACATTCCCTCATAAACATCATGCCTATTGATGTTTCCCTCCCCCTCAAACTCTTCACTGGTATTTGCTTAGCAGTTTCCTGGTACTACTACCAGTTTCCATAGAAAAGGATGTTAAATGAGACTGTAATCTCAACAAACAAACTCCAGAACTGCTGAGGACTGAAAGTCAACCAAACCACACATGAAGCAGCTCAAAAATGCAAAATATCCTTGAAATATCCCTGCTGGGAACTCCCTGAGAGATAGTGGGAAACTATCCCTTTAGAAATCCTGTCCTGAGTAGAGCATCCAGAGCCTATGAGACACTGAGCTAAAAATGCCAGACTAGATCTGATGTCCAAAACTGAATTATCACAGGTAGGGCAGGGGATAGATCACAGCCAAATCTGCCCCTTCTGCCCTAAAATGGCTTGGGATCAAACAGCACAGACAGGGCCAAGAAAGGCAAGCTTCTCCTGCTGGCTGGCAGTGATGTCTGCTCCAGAGGTCACAAGGCAGCTGCCCTGTGCCAACCAGTGAGCAAAGGATGGATTTCCACAGCCCACAGGCTGCTGCCAGCAACCTCCTTGCACTGCAGGCTGTCAGTTGATACCCCAACAGCCCAAATTTGCCCTTCTCACCTGGGGTACAATCAGAGGGACAGAAATTCACCATGCAGAGATTGCTCCTTGTTCCTGATGTCTGGCACTATCTCTGAGCAGGAAAAGCATTACCTCATTCAGGATAAGCACAGATGGTGATTGATTAATTTGAGACTTTTTAGTGCTAATGGTACATTTAGGTGCTCCTGAATCAAGTCAAATGCTGTGGATTTTTATATTAGCACTAATAACAATTACCCATCCTGTTGCCAAGATGCAGGATTAATCTGAATTTTCCCCTTGAAAACACCTTTTTTTTTGTGTTGTGTAAGCCTTTAAAATTACAGATAAGGTTCAATGTGTGCAAACCAAGGACTACAATATAACTGCCTCCTTGTAACATATGCAGCCTATGTAATACTCCAATTTCTTCCTCAAAGGCCTAGCATGCTTTAAATTAAATCACTCCACCTCCCCTGCTCCCCACCACCCCCAAAAATAATTAAATGAGATATTGTTTACATGGTCTCTTGTTCTTTTGGCTTTTAGGTTGTACATGCTATTTTCTTTCAATATTTCTCAAGACAGTAATTTTTACTTCCCTGCCAAGAAATAGCTGACCACTGATTCATCACACCAATTGCCAGAGGCTAGCAATCTGATATATTAGCTGTTTTTAAAAATGCATTTAAATACATTTTTGGATGAAATCATGTCCAGAATAGTCCCTAAGTGCTGTGCTACATGCCTCCAGGGATGGCATTCTCAGTTACTGCAGCCATTAGCCTTGAGCAGCTATAGAAATTAATGTCACATGTCAGCACAAACTTTAGGCAAGTACATCTGCATATGTTCTGGGAAGACACAGGTAAGATATGGACAGTGAGCATATGATTTTTAACTAGCACAGAAAGTCAGGCTCACTGGCCACAAGGCTCTTCAGCTCTTTCCTCCCTCTGCTCCTATGACAACATCAGAAGTGAGCAAATGTCTGTCTGCTCGTAGCTTTAGTGGATCCCCTGCTGCAAGGAGTGTTTTCACACCACAGAACTGTCCTTACAGCTGCCCAGTGTCTGGAGAAAGGCTGGAGGAGTCACTTGCTGGTGGTACAGCATGGGAGCTGCCCGGAAGCCAGCTGGTCACCTGCTGCCATTTGGATTTTCCTCCCTGCCACTGCACGGTCAGACCAGCAGTTACAAACCCACAGGCTCTGCCCTAAGTCTTCTCACAGCAAATGCCAACAGGGAGGTTGTCATCCCATGAGTATTTGGCTGGAAGGGGCCTTTGGAAGTCACTCTCTATCCCATCCTCCCAGATGATTGCCAATGCTAAATCAGGTCTGCTGTGGCTTTTTCCAGTAGAAACTTGAACCCCCTCTAAGGACGGAGGTTCGCCCAACCCCTCTGGTGATCTGCCCCAGGGCTGCACATTTCCCCCATGATGAAGTTTTTCCCAACATCCCAAGCCACATTTTGTGATCTTTGCCTCTTATCCCCCACCACCAAGGAGAGTTTGGCTCTGCCATCTTTTCAGCTTCCCTTCCAGAGACTGGTGGCTACTATTACATTTACCTCCTGGTCATGCCAGCACTTTGTTGCTGGCACTAAAGATGTGACACTCTTCCCAAAGGAGGTCACCAATAGGATCCTGCTGGATGGTTGTGAGCACTTGGCACCTCTCAACTGAAGTTGCCAGTATTTGCAAACAAGCCACGTAACATCCATGCCAGTGCGTGTGTTACACAATCATGTGCCTTGAGTCAGAGCCCCAAGGGCAAGGTTCTCTGCCAGGAATCTCTAAGCAGCCACTCCTCCAGTCCCCCTGTATCCCTCGTGGAGGGAAGGGATAGGAGATCATATTGCCTTGAGCTCAGAGGTTCATCAAGCACCACCACGTAAACAAAAATACAAAACCTGTAAAAAAGGCAAGAAGCATCAGTGAAGGATGTTTCTTTCCAGGACAAGGTAGGGTCAGCCATATTCATAGAAATCTTGTGTGAGGACATGACAAAGGAGACTGCTGTGGAGCTAAGTCCAGACAAGAATCACAGTTCAGTGTTCAGGAAGTGTCCCTGTGGGCATCACCATCACTCAGTGCTCCCCAAGTTTAGTGGCAGAGCTCGATTCCAATACCTTCTATATTCAGTACAGAAGGGGAAAGCGAACCTCAGCAATTTTTAAAATAAGAGCAAAATAGGTTATTGAAGGTGGGCAGCCTAGCTTCCCTACAAGCCAGCACCTAAATCATTTAGCCTCTTCTTTGAAAGCCATTGGTCCCTTATTTAGGACAAAATCACAGCAGAAAGAAGCTAAAGCTACCCCCCACGCCCAAAGCTACACACAAACACTGATCAATTCCTAATGACAGCTGTAGCTGGCTCTCCCTTCTCTTGTATGCACAGACTGCCTCCCCAGCCCAAATCAGGTGCTGGAGACAGGGCCACAGTTCATTAATCTTTGCCAGCCCTGAAGTTCCTTCAATGCCTTATTCACGTGTTCCTGCGGAAAAAGGAGAAAATATGTATTTGGTGTGTCCTTGACAAAAAGAGGTTTTCATAGGGTTCAGAAAGGTTTAAACATATTCCCCATGCAGGATTGGGCTGCATTTTATGGAGAAGTCAGATCCCAAGGGTGTGTAACTCCTGCCTCCCAGAAAGCAGATGTCTCAGGCTTCCAGCAAAACATTACGTTGTGATTTGCAGAGGATGAATTTTATGGGGTTTTAGTGAAGTGACCTAGAAAAGGCTGTGAGGCCCCACTTATCTCTGAATACCTAAACAAGGATGTGATGCTCAGCTGCCAGGTAAGAGTTTGCTTCAGTGACTCATTGATTTGCAAAGAGCTGCTTGCTTTGTGAGTCAATATTTCACAATATTTGGGTGCAGGACCTGACTCCTAACCACTGTGACGAAGTTGTTTATGGAAAGGAAGAGATTCTTACAAGACTGGAGGTCACCTGATACACTAATTTTAAGATGGTATATTTCTAACTGCAGTAATCCTAACTGCACTTTGTCAGCTGAGAGGAAGATGTTACAATGCAGAGGAACAGGCAAAGGATGGGATGGTTTGACTGCACTACTGTGATCTTGGTAAATTATTTTCATGTTCTTCTGCCTCGTATTCCTGCTTGTGAAACTGGAGGGAACTAAAACCTCATATTTTCCCCAATGTGGTTATGCTGCCTGTTCAGATGATAACTTTTCAAGACAGGACAATGCAAAGCAAAGCACAACCCATGAAGAACAATAAAGAAATAATCAATGTCACGCATTTTTTGGCATTAGTTTGCAAAAGTGATTTGGTGGTTATGAATTGCTGTGGGCCCATGGCAAGAACTGCAAAGGACCCTGGTTTTCAGAAATGAGGAAAAATCTACTTTGATAGGAAGAATTTACAGATGACCAGTAAGTGAAATAATCTTTTACTTCCCAAAGGAACAAAAATATTAAATAAAATCCTGAAGTGCCTTATTTTCAGTAATGGGAAAATAAATCAGTTATTAATCTGAGACATGTAGAATTAAAAGAAATTTGGGAAGACAAAAGGATGAAACACAGAGATAGTTATAGTTTGGTTAAAACAGGAGAGCTCATATTACCCATCACATGCCCCGAGCTTGGTTTGAGAAAGAAGGACCTTTTCCTTTTCCAACTCAGGTGTGTTCATGAAGAAATCATGTTTGCTTTGCTAATTACTCATTTCTGGTGTGTTCACTAAACTCTTCTAGGTTGCCAATTGAAGTGCTGTGGATCACGTGGGAGGACTCATTACTTGACCGGTAATATGGATGTGAAAAGATCCATAACTGATTGGTGTCAGCTTCCCCTCAATTTCCACTTAAGCAACACTTCAAACTAGGTCAGAGCATTAATTAACTTTTGTATGAAATCTCTCCTCAGCCCATCCAGCTTCCCATTGGCTAGTTCATTAAAATCAGCACCATTATTTGGCTGATACTTTGCAGCAAGAAAAAGAAAAAGCTAGTAATTATCCACTGGGGGAATAAATTAATTAGGTTACTATGTGTTAGTGCTCAGCAGATCTCTTTAGCCAGAAGCCAGAATCCTTTCTGTCCTGCCTGGCTTTCTGGGAGGTAACTGGGTCACAGGAACATGTGCCTTGGCTTCAGCCTTCGCTGAACTTCCTCTTGACAAATCTTTGTTAAGATAATCTCCTTAAAATAGAGGCTGTTTCTTCCTGCCTTCTTGTTGGAAACCGGCTCCCTGAGCACCTTACAAGGACCTTGGAAAAGTTTGACTTTGTGCTGCCAATGAGCTGGGCTTTGTATCCATGGAGCAGCCTCCAGAAAGCCAGGCAGGGTTTCTCATGAGGCTTTGCTGGCCACCCACTGCAGGTTCCTGCACAGGTGTGTGCCCCAGATGCCTATCGCTCACGGCTATTATCACAGCCAGGTAACACCCATCACCCCTTGCCAGCGTGGAGTTGGCAACTTTTGTGCAGCAATATTTAGGCAAGAATCTGATTCCTGGTTTGGGATAGATCTGTGCCACTCAACTGGCAAAAAGGTGCTGATGCTCACTAGTTCTTTAAAAGAGAATCCAACACCAATAAAATGCCACTTATACCCTGACTGGTGAATTTATGCAATTTCATGCTTTGGGTGTGTGAGGAAGAGCTGAAGAGATCAAAGAAGATAATTGCCAAGGTAGTAAAATTAGAGAGACCATGGCAAGCAGATAGGCTGAACTAGGGATTAAAAGGGCAGAGGTTTTCCCCTAGCTGGCCACCAGAATAGTTTCCCTGCAACTGAAGGAACTTGCCTGTGTTGCACCAGAAAACTCCTGGTGTTTGAAGCTGTGCATTTTGTGCTGACAATACACTTAAATACCTAAAACCAAGAACCATTTTCTGTTTTTCACATTACACCAGCAGTATCTATAGGGATATGCCTTTGTGCAGCACCTCTGAGACTAAGTGCCACAAACTTACAACAAAATCCTATATTTTTGTCCTTGCAAAACCTTTCACACTGATAACTGAATTCCTAATGCCAACGTTCCTTCTTCCTCCTCTGTAGGGAAAACTGTTGGCAGCTTTTCTCAAGCCAGCCTTCATACCCCTGGTTCCTTTGCTATCTCTATCCAGGATATTGCTGTTGTTAGAAGTGCCAAATAACAGTGCAGTATTTTGTCTGGGAAAATAACAGAGTCATGTCTATTCTTTGCAAACTGAGCATGATTAAAGACAAATGAGGCTCTTTCCAAACTCTCAATTCTCATGAACTCTTCAACTGTTTTCCAATTTTAAGATTTTGTCTTCCAGATTTTATCTGTATCTATCTAAAGTTTATCTGCAGTTTGTGCAGGATGCAATCACACCATGAGATAAAGAGGACACAATGATTATACACTTCAGAAGGAAAAATATAATATAATATAAACAGTTATAAAACACTGGCTATCCTAGAATATGTTCTCTTAACACAATAGTTGAAAGGCAGTGTCTGATGTAAACAATGACAATTACTTCCTCTTGCCTTTTGAATTCTGGCAATTGCAGTAAAAGAGGTATTTTACTGCTGATAAAGTAGTTCCTAGTAGCTTACTGTTCATAAAGTAGCTTTGCACACTGAGATAAAAAGCAGCCAAACATCAGAAAATAGAATTAAGGTCTCAAATCTTCTGCATTTTAAGGGACACACATTTATATTGGCCCTGTAGGTTTTTCTGACCTGGGATGAGGACTGGTTCCTTTCCTTTCCCCCATGCCAATCTCTATGATGTTCCCAACCCTTATCCTCCTTTGAAGAGGCATTCAGTGGAGAAGTCATTAAATCATTGATGGATACAGATGCTGGATCAGCCCTTTGGCAAACAAAAAGATCATTTTTTGAGTTGAGGGCAGCTGAATGGACTGTAGGGGACTTGTGGATATGCTTTCCAGCTAATAATTTATTCCCATGAATAAACCCCCATTGTGCAAACAGTCCTACTGAACTCAGGGATTACAATACAATTAAGGGCAGGAGGATGAAACCCTGAGATAAGATGCAGAGTAAACAAAGTATGATATTACAGCTACTAATAATGTTTACTAATAGGCAGATAATGAAGTCAGGATGGTCATGAGTCACAAACCTTCACTTCTTCCTGAGATTATGAGCAAAACTGTTCTCAGTGCAAAGCCAGAGTGCCATTTTTAAATATAGCTGCTGTCCATAAGCTGAGGCTGTAACCTAGCTGTGACTGGGCAACTAGAGATGACAATGTCACACAGGGCATAAAGTTTCAACAGGAGCTCAGTGTTTTCTGTACAAGTCACTCTCCCTGCTATTCTCTCAGCTAGTGATAATTTTGCTTTATTTTTTAATATGCTTAATTTATTTTTCCTGGTACCCTGAGAAAAAAAATCAAGGTTTACTTATCTAAGAAGTGTGTTTATATTTTCTTACTTTCCAGTACATTCTGAATCCACACACTGGTTTTGGACTACATTGACAAAGGGGTAAGGCCATGGGAAAATTCATCATGAGTCTGTCCCATGTCATTTGCAAGCCATATTCCCAGCACCTGAGTAATGCAGGAATTGCTGGCTATCTTTATTCTTATTTTTATTCTACTGTATTAACATATCTATTTTATTATGCCACCCATTCGTGGGATTTTCTTATTGACATCTGGAAAAGCCATGCACTTTCTTGCCCACTTACTCTCCCAGGGGTGCAGAACAGGATCCTGGTCACAGGAAGGTGCACAGGCAGGACAGGAGAGGCAGAGCTCATGTGCCACTTCTGGAGGAAAACCTGCAGTACAAAATTAGTCTTTAAAACACACAAGTGGGAAAGAGATGCTGACAAAAACTTTTCAACGCCAGAATCTGTAACATTCAATTTTAAAACAATTTTTTAAAACATGCTGCAACTCAGTTAATAAATATAAACCCGTCTCTGAGTGGTTGCAGGCATTTTGTACAAGTGCATCAATTGGAAAAACAAGATACCTTTGTTTTGTTTCTACAGTAGCTTGAAAAATACTTTCCTTGTTGAAAGAAAAAGGATTTTCTGAATACTTATTTTTGTAGAAACATCTGCTGTGTGGGAAGTTACTTGACCAAAAAACCATACCTCTTTATTTATATTAGAAATTTCTAAAAGTCTGGAGCATGTTGCAAAACAAAGCAAAGAGAAATAAATAGGAAATAAGTGACTGAGTAGTCACAACATTTTAAGATCAGTTGCCCTTGCTTTGGATTTAAGTTGTACTCTTTCCCAATTGGTATTTTTTTCAAGGAATTTTCTCTTTTTTTTTTTTTTTTTTTTTNTTTTTTTTTTTTTTTTTGGTGACTCCTTCTAATTTCCTGCTTTTATTGAATTATTCCCTTTAGACCTCTAGAGGGTTTAAAAACAAATAAACTTTATTTCTACTTCACATTGGGTGTGATAATCCCTATGCACAAGTCACAAACTGTGCTTTAGAATATGTCAAACCCTGGTTCATTTACTGTCTTTTCAATTACTTTGATTTGATTCAGCCTGATTTTTTGTGTGGTTCAGGATCCTTTGCAGAAGATCCATGGGATAAGGAATTAGAATGCTCACCTAACAGTTTTTTGAGGCAAAGCAGTCCCCTGTCTCAGAATCAGCCTGCTCCATTCAAAATCCTCCAAGCAATTCCATCCCTGGGATTTTGGAGGTACCTTATACACCCATTCCCTAGAAGATTCCTCATTTCAGTCAGCATCTAAGAATCTCCACAGATGTGGACATCAAGAATCAGTGAGGCACTGAAGCAAGCTGCCCAGAGAAGCTGTGGATGCCCCATACCTGGAAGTGCTCAAGGGCAAATTGGATGGGGCTCTGAGAACCCTGATCTAGTGGAAGGTGGCCCTGCCCATGGCAGGATGAGATGGTCTTCAAAGGCCCTTTCTAACACAAACCCTGCCGTGATTCTCTGTGCTTTAAAGCTTCCATCCAACCCAAACCAGTCTGTGATTCTAGTACCAATGAACAAGGGTGAATGTTCAGTCTCCAAAAAAAGTCTTTTCAATTTCATATTATCCTTTAACCCAGCTTATGTTCTGAGCCTGCAGGATACCAGAATTCCAGTTTAGTAATGTTAAAAACTGGTTTAGTTCTTGAGGGCTAAACTATCTGTGGATCAATACTTTGAAGGAAAACAGCAGAAATAATTATAGCTGCATCTTGTTCTAGAGGAGACCAAGAAAACACCACAGGCATGCCATTAACACTAAGATAATTTCTGTGCTCTCACTTTACTCCTCAGTGCTTCACATTCACCTGTACTTTAGAAATATGAAAGTTTGTAATATAGTGCCTAACTGGCCATAATTCAATACTATCAGAATTTAGAAGCAAATACTTTTTCACCTTGGGAGTAGGAGGGTGCTGTTTCTGGAGCAGCCTCTCTGCAACAGAGTCTGAGCCCAAGGCAATTGCTAACAAAACTGGGGGTGCCTCAGATCAGCTCCCTGCAAAATCAGAGGGGTTTTTTTGCAGCCCAGAGAATTGCAAGGTGCAACAAAAAGATACTTGCTGCCCCAATGGTCTTCCAGAGTACTTTGTGTAACCAAAGTCCTTGAGTGACTGATGACAGCACCTGAAAACTGTTTCCCCTCTCCTGCCAGTAGCACCCCCAGAGAAGCTGCTGCATTCTGTGGAATGTTGGTCTGGGTTCAGGATGATCAGGGTCAGCCTGGGACTGCAAGCACTGCTCTTCCTCACTGCGAGCCTTCCCCATGGATTCTTTTTATCCTTATTTCACCCGGCTCCTCAGCAGGGTCAGGTCCCTGGAGGAGGAGATGAAATACAGTACAGAGATTTTGCCCTTCTGCAGTTTTTCCAGCAAAAAGAGTTTCCCTGAATTGTGAGCAGCAGCTGAACTCTGCAGTTGCAATATCACTGGCACAGCTGCCAGCAGCACCAGGACAGAGGCTCACACATTTTAGTTAATCAGTCATTTATCTCTCTGGGGCCTGTCTGTGCTTTATCTGTGCTGCCCATGCACACGGGCTTGGGACCAGGCCAGTACTCCAGCACACTTGGATGTCTTTTGCTCCCATGGCTGAGAGCAGCTGGGCAGGATTTTCAGTGCTTTTCTGTGGGTTTTTTTTTTTCTTTTCGACATAAGAGTGTTCACATCACCCAACAGGCTAGCTTTGAGTCCTCTCTGCCTCACACCAGTTACAGCTTAGACTTTGCAGCTCCTATTTTGCTGCCTTCAGTCTTGGTACTCTTTCTTTTTTTTGAGAGAATATCCATCCAGTGCTCCAATAGATTTTGCAGTGTTTCAAGAGTTTATCTACACTTGTCTGTGGTGAACCTGATAAACCAGTTTTTGCTGTCACACTAAGCATTGTTCAGCTGTACAATGCACCTTTTATCACTGATCTTGCATTTTCATAGTGGTTGCTCATAGCTTTTAAAGCTTTGACCAAAATGTAAATGGCAGACTTGTGGACACCTTCTCATGGAGAGCTGTCAGACTCAGCAAAGGATGTTGTCATCTTTGAAGTTACATACACCTGTATCTATCCTCAGAAGTTTGAAAATGAGAGCTCTTTCTTCTTCGCAGCAAGGAAAACAAGGGTCAGAATTGCTCCAAAAGCTTTCTTGGTATGTATCTTATTAACCTTATTAAAAATTTAAAAGAATAATTTTTTTACATGTATTTCCAATGCTGTGGGTGGAATAGGAATATTTTGTTTACAAGAGTTACTGGCTGAGCATGACAAAAAGAGCCAAGAATACAGAGTAAGTGTAAAGTAAGTGACGTGTTCTCACATTTTTCCCTCAGAAGTCCACTTTGAGGTGGCTCGCCCTCTGTTTTAAACATTAAGTGATAAATTTGCTTGAGCTGCTCTTTCTACAGCTTCTTTGTCACAACAAACAGGCAGCTGAGGACAACCCAACTTGAACCTGAATTTGAATTGTTTCAGCCCACTGAGCCAACACAGAACTAAACTCATTAAGAACAAACCAACCAACCAGCAACAAAACAAAACCCAAAGCTAAACACCCCCCACTTTCTGGCAGAGAACTGTCCTAGCTCAGTGAAAGGTTAGACAAGGGCCAGAGAGAGTACAAAGGGCAGGTAGGAGTGTAGGAGCAGGTGTAGCAGAGCCAAAATGCTGCAGCCAGATGTTAGACTGGCTTAAAGCAGGGACAATCTCAACTTCTCAGGCTGACCTTTGGTCACAAGAATGAAACTGTCTCTGGGATATGGCTGCATTTCCAGGAACAGTGCAGTAAACCTTGTGTAACCACATGGGAATTCATGCCTCTTTAACAACCATAAAAAGGAAGAAATATCAGTCACAGAGTCTGTACTTCTAAAGACTTTCATGTCAATAACTGAAACTTTAAACACGTTTCTCTGTCATTGGGAATATGTGCGGCAGAGGGAGGAGAAATGCACATGATGGAGGACAGGAAAAGCTAACTTTTCCCCTGACTAGATTTGTCCCACTTACTTTCTCCATCTCAGTATATTCAGTAGTGGCACACTTCAAGAAATGTTGTGTCTGGAATCTGGAGACCCAATGGACAGTAAGCAGCAAATTTCTGCCCCTGTTAGGCCTTTTGGTGTTCACACAGCTCACTGGGAACACCATTTTCCTCCTCCCCTGCAAATGGACACCACCACACCACAATTCCACATTGTAGCTACTCCTTACCTACAGAATGCAAAGGAAGGACTTGCATCACCACTACTGTTATCTGGCAGAGCATAAAATTCAGCCTCATATTTCATTTAAAACACAAACATGACCTTTGAAATGAGACCTTAAATGACAGGAGAGTCAAACCTTCCTGCTGTCATAGGAAGCTCTGTCTCTCCTTATCTTATGGTGTTCTTCCCTGCTCTTGAGATTAAAAAAAAACAAACCAAAAAACAAAAAACCCCAACATTATCTGTAGCATATTCCACAACTGCTGTTCTTCATTTTCTGACCATTTTCCTTGTCTCTTACATGGAAAAATTATTGCTTCTGGGAAAAGTAGCGTAGAAGTACAGTTCCAGGGATAACAAGATGTAGACAGTAACACAAGAAGATTTTGTGCAAGAACACAAGAGAACAGTTGTAGTTGGCATGTAGACAGAGCTAGAAGTTCACAGAATAGCACACATACATTCACATTTACAAAAATAAAACAAAACTATGCATATAATCTCAGTTTTATACTTATATCCAAAAAAACCTGAGTAAAGAACTTATTCTAGTTATATTAAAACCTGAAATGTTTCCCATTTGCAGGTGACTTTGGCCAGTTTAAATTACTACTTTGATTGTGTAGTACTTGAGTCCTTCAAGTGTTTCACAAACAAACCCACCACCACCAAAACCAACCAACTAAACAAACAAAAAGAATTAAAATCAAAGAAAAAAATTCACAAAACCAAAACCTCCAAAATTATACGTTTCATTTTGGAAACCATAAATAAGCTCAGATCAAGAAGCAAGTCATGCTGACACCCTCAATACTAAATTCATGTATGTCTCATTTAAAATCAAGATCTAATGCTTGCAATATTCTATTGGCACTTGGGGGTTTTGTGGTTTTTTTTTCTGTTGTAACATTGTCTATCACTGATGCCAAAATATACATAATAATAAACAGTGTTTGAAAGTGACTGAATTTTCAACAGAAGGAAGTGAAACTCTTCTTTTTCCTGTTATAAATTTAATTATTTTTAATAGCCATAAGAGGGTTTCATTTTATATTTATGATATTTTATACTTGTTACTTTATATTTAGTGATGTTGTCATCACCCACCTTGAAAAGCTCTAGTGAACATGACAAAAGCATTAATTCTCACTGAAGAATGTCTTAGCTTTCCCTTCCACATAAAAATTGGGACTGGCAGGATGAGAGGGAGGGCAGAGAAGAAGAACTGGGACAACCCCCTCAGACAATCCATAAATCAAAAGTGTCAGTCATAGAATAGTTTTGGCCATAAGCCCTTCCAGGGACAGGGCATCCACAACTTCCCCCAGCATCCAATGTCCTGCTAACCTCCAGGTAAAGAATTCCTCCTAACACCTTGTCTAAATCTCCTCTCTTCCAGTTTCAAACCATTCCCCCATCACTATGTGCCCTTGTAGCCTCTTTAGGTACTGAAAGGACCTCTAAAGTCCTCTTGGAACCTTCTTTTCTCCAGGCTGAGAAACTCCAGCTCTCTCATCCTTTCTCCATAGCAGAGGTGCTCCAGCCCTCTGAGCATCTTCGTAGCCTTCTCTGGACTTGTTCCAAGAGGAACTTCTTCCTTCTCCTGTTGGGGACCCCAGAGCTGGACACAGCACTGCAGGTGGGGTCTCACCACAGCAGAGAGGCAGAATCACCTCCCTAGACCTGCTGGTCACCCTGCTTTTGATGACAAACTGCTGACTCATCCACAGAGAAAAATACATTATTCTGTGTTACAGAAAATATTACAGAAAAAATGCTAATGCACAATGGGCATTTTTTTTTCTAAAAGTCCTTTCTCATCATTTTCCATGAGACTGAGAAGCTTTTGCCATGCTAACAGCATTCTTTCTTGATATTTTTCACATCCCTTAGCATCACTCTTCTTTAGTGTCCATAAACTGTCTAGATTTCACTTTAGGTAGTGATATAGCAATATTTTCTGTGCCAGAGAAAAGGTCAGAAGTGTATTTTCAAGTATAAGTGATTCTACAAAATGATTTAAGAACAAAAAAGATTTGACACTGCATGCCTAATGCTGTGCCTTCCTTTGCATGGTTTTACCAGCTATTTTTGTTCACAATTACCCACCAGACCGAGAACAACTGCAGAAAAATCAAGTGCAGTAAAATAAGGAGTGAAATTCATCTGAATATGGAGCTTTCATCAGCTGTGAGCACTGATGTCAGTAAAACCAGATCACTGGAACTCAATGCATGCTGTAAAAAGGAAGCACAGCTGTAATTCAATGTTCTCAATCTTTATAGCTACTTGCAGTATCAATGAAGCTTGATTATAGGTTGAATCTATAATTGTGGCAGCTGAAGAAAACTTTACATTGGTTACAGATACAGACATAAAACCCTGAAGGCATTTCCCAGTGCCTTTTTGGTATAGGTTTGCCAGTGCATTGTATACATCGACCTCAACCACTTATTTCCTGCACTGGGGTAAGTATTTGTGTCATTATTTATAAAAATCATTGCATTTCCATTGGACATCTCAGCCAGTACAGCCTCAATGCTGCTCTGATATTCCACCTACAGGACACAACACTGCCCACCCCCTTCATTCCATATTGGCATTGTCAGATTCCCCACAAAACTTTGAGCATCTTCTTTTGGCTCTTTCCCTCCTGCTCAGAGACTTCATCACTACAGATGCCAGAACAAACCCAGACCATTTTATCCTCTGGTTACATATTAGCAATTCTCATTCACCTTATTAATTATTACTGAATAAGAAAACATGTTTTCCAACAGGTGCACGCATGGTTTAAATAGAGTTTGTGCTTGCCCACTGGCAACAGATCTTGTAACTTTGTCTTTTTGGATCTCTTTGGGACTTTTGCAAACAGCACATCATTTCAGTACAGGTTTTATAATATAAGACACCATTTCCCTTGTTTTGGTACTTAATTTGGTTTGTGGTGTGTTGTTGGGGGGTTTTTTGTGTTGTTTTGTTTTTTCCCCTTTCAATGTAAACAAGGAAAGCAGATCATCAACCTTAACTTTTTGGACAGACATTTAAGAAGAGTTCTATAGACTGATCCATGTGCTCTAATTACTGTAGAGTTTCATAGCCTCTTAAATAATAGCTGGGACTTGTCTGCTGCATCATGGCAAAGTATTAGCTTATCTGACCCAACCATATTGAAGCAACTCCTTAAGGAGTACAAAAATGTATGCTGGCAAGATTAAATAAATGTAGAATTTTCTTCAGGTTAAGTAAGTCAACATAAAATAGAGTTTCCCACCCCAGCCTTTTCCTATTTGCTCCACATTGACGTACATCTTTAATAAAATGAACACATTTGGAGTATTTTGTGAATCCATTCAGGGCCTAAATTGTAATTTTTAGCTACAGAGAATTACTGAAGGAAATGCAATATTAGTTTGACCAAAAAAAGGCTTTTTTTTTTTTTTAATTAACACTAGGGCTGAATGAGAGTGTTACACTTCTAGTTTTTAACAAAATAATAATGTTACCATTTTATAATACGTCTAGCATGACATCAAATTTTTGAAAAGTTTAACGTGCCAAACCAATTTTCAAAGTGTTCAATTCTATCCCTGCTTTATAACAAAATCCTTGAACTAATAAACCTTAAAAACAGGGAAGAGAAAACAAGTAGACAACTGCTTTTCTAAATACTGTTTTCTCTAAAGTTTCTTCATCATCTTTCTTCACACTGGAGAAATGATGGCTTCTAACATATTCCTAATTACCAAGGGTTCGTAACTAAAGTAGTTCACATCTGTGTTTAACAAGGGAATCACTTTCCAACAAGCACTTCCCACCAACCTTCCCTACTCCTTGCCCAGAGGAATTCCTCTTTTCTTTTTCACGTCGAAATGAGCTGCTCTCAGCTATAGTTCGCTTTTACTGCATGCTTCTCCCTACCTTTCTTTCATTGAAGCTTGCAACACTAACATAGAGACCTCAGCAATTTAGAAGCACTACACATTTTTCTGATATACAGTATCAGATATTAACACTAGTTTTCCCTACACCACCCAGTGGAATGTCACAAATTACTTATAAGCACAGCCAGATCTGCAGGGCATGAATGAATGGAAAATAGTCCTCTATTTAAGGGGCAGATAGAGGGACAACATAGAGCAGCATTCCTGTAACAGCACTTACTCCCAACACAGTTTCTCCACACAGAGTGGGGAACTGGTGAAATGATCACAACTTCATAGCTCAGCTACAAAACAGAGCACAACAAAAACACAGAGAAGAACTGTTTCCCTTTATCTGCTAATATGTTGCCGGGTGATTTCCAGTGGGCCATCCTTATTGTCATAAAATCAGGTCTCAGGAAGGCCGTGAGGTTGGGGTCCCAAATGCAACAATACCTTTTAGTGCAGCAAGCCTCCCTGTGGTCTTCACACAACATCTATCCTGAAACAAATGTAAATATCATACTTACACTCTGCCTGCAGCTTCAAAACTCCGGCGTGGGCATTGCCACTTCAGTTTGCCTTGGCACCATTGCCATGAAGGTGTGTTTTTAGCTGTGCCACATATGACAGCCCTCTGGCTCGCGTGGCTGGGCACGGTCCAAGCCAGACATGGACAGAGAAAGAGACAGAGCCTGCAGAAGGGCAGGGGTGTCCCTGGGAGCCCCAGGATGGATGGGTGTGTTGGGAGCAGGGCACGCTGGCTCCTGCCCTCACACCTTCCAGTGGGTGACAGAGGCACCTGCTCAGGCAGGGCCTCAGGAAAGCACACACGGGGAGAGATGCCCACCATCAAAACAAGTCAGATCAAAGCCCTTGAAGAAAGGCATAGCGCCTGCCCCTTTATACCACAAAAAAGAAATTCCTTCGTGTATAACTATAGGCAGTTTAAACCATCGCGAACCTTAAGGAAGTAAGAGCTCCCTATCCTTAGGGCAACCCTTACACTCCCAGGCTGGATATGGAAGACCCGGACTGGGGTGGGGTGACCTCAGAGAGTGTGCGGATGGCAGCAGAAGCCTGACCCGCTTCAGCAAAGCCCCTCCGCTGCNTCACCCCCGCCGTGCCCAGCGGCCCCCGTCCCTGTGGGCCGGCGTTCCCTCAGCGCCAAGGCTTTCAAGGGAACGGCGCGCGCCCCTCCCGCCCCGCCCGCCCGGGCCTGATTGGCTGCGGCGGGAGGGGCGGGGCCAAGGCCGCAGAGTGACGTGTCAGCGGGGCGGGTCACGTGGCCGCCCCCTCCCCGGTGCGCCCGGGGGCAGCTGGATCCGACTGCCGGCCCCGCCGCCCCCTGCCCCGCGCTGTCAGCGGCCGCGGGCAGCGCCACTCGCAGCGCCGCACCAAGGGGTG
>VZTR01014662.1:0-34873 GCA_013400775.1 Chaetops frenatus | reverse complement strand
CAGCGATGATGCTGCCGGCTCGTGGCTTGATGTTATTGATCGCATAGGCGCTAGTGAGGCAGCTCCAGGTGAATCTGAACTTTTAATGTTAATCTGTTACCTGCACCCTAACCAGGCACAGATTCGTTCTTCCTTTTTTTTCTCCTTTTAAGTTAATAGCTCGTCTTGTTAGTATTAGTGTTTTGTCAAAGTACACAATATTAGATGGAGGTTAGCCTTCAGCATATGTTAAATGTTAATGGTAGAGCGATATAGTTGATAAATAGAATTATTTTTTATCATATATATTTCTATTCTAGTACTGCTTCACGTAAAATAACTATATAAGATGTTAAAAAAAATAGGAGAATGCTGTTGGTCTTTAAGCTGCCACATAATTAGTCTTTCAGTAAAGCATGTTGCTCTTCAACAGAATCGATGTAGGCTTTGGAAACCCTTTAAAAAAGTGGTTTGTTAAGAGCCGTGGGGAGCATTATACATGTTATTTGTCCAAGTCATTCGTGAGGGAGCAGTGTTAGTGTGATCACAGAGAACTAAATTACTGCCTGCCTAAGATTTTGTCAGCCATACGTTAATAATAAACAACCCTTCAGAAAAGAGGAATCAGACTGATGCTGTTCTGTTTCACTTAAAAACGTGCCCCAGCTGTTTCCTGTCTGTTTCAAGAACTTTGCAGAACTGCTGTGACATAGCTGAGACGGAGACGTATGTCACATGGACAGGTATTTAGCAAATGCTGAAAACAATTAACTTATTGTTACTTAAAACGAAGTGGGTACATTGTGAGTGAACAGATAGGGGTCTTGTGTTTGATTACCAGGGCTGACTTGGCCCTGCACAAGGGGAGCTAAATTGATAATGAAAATACAGTCCTCAGAATATTTTTCTCACTTGCAATGTATTAATGTAATGTAATTTCAGAGGTATCACTTGGGCTTTGCTGCTTTCTAAATGTCAGCATAAGACTGTTGGTAAAATTTCAGCCTTTGAATTAGAACAGCATGTCCAGATCTTCTGTTCAAGTTTGTTTGCTATCCAGTATTAGCACTGCAATGCAGAAGGAGAGACCTGCTGACTTGCTGGTCGTCCTTGCTCCTGCTGTCAAGGTGCAGTGGGGAGGAAAGAGGGAGCAGGAAGAACTCTCTCGTTGTTTGGTTGAATATGAAGGAGTTGATGCTGTAATGCTGTTTCTAAAAATTCTCTCCCAGTTGTTAGAGGGAATGCCCTGACAAATATATCCTCTGACGATGTTCTAAACCCCAGGTGTCGTCAACTACCGTTACGTAATTTTTTTGCATGTCTAATTTGTTGCTTTAGATGTATTCTGTAATATCTGGTACCTTTTTAGGACCAACCACAAGGAACAAAATGCATTCATCATACTGCAAGATTAATCAGATATGACTTGTTGTCTTGGGAATATTACAGTCTGTATCTTAGGTTGTCATCTTTTCTTTGTTCAGCACAGCAGCAGATCTGATGCATGGTGGATTTTCTATTGCTGTGTGTAGCACATCTTTTAAGAAGGTAGAATCTAAGCACAGTACGTTCTCCAGCAGTGCTTGGCAGTGTTCATGGTTCATGAGGGAGACTACAAGGCGTGCTCTGTGTCAGCCCCAGTGCTGTCAGTGTGCCCTCCCAGCTGTCAAATGACTTGGCTGGGACTGTGGCACCTTTGCCCTGCATCAGCCAGGAGTTGGACTCTCCTTGGTGTTGATACATCTTAAGGTGGAGAATGTCAGCCTAAAATGACAAAAGTAAAAGCTAAAATGCTCCAGCCTTCTAGTCCTTGCCCTTTTCCTCTTTATATGCAAAAAATGGAGAGATATTTTGAAATAATTGAGCATGTTTACTTTTTGGATTGTGCACGTTCAGGATGGTGCACCACGATCTGTGATGAAATGTGTGCTAACATTATGAAAGAGCCTGTTTGTGCATAGAGGGTGGTGGGTTGACCTTGTCTTTGTGCCAGTTGCCCACCAAACAGTTCTGTCACCCCTCAGGGGGTTGGGCAGGGTGAGACAGGTGGAAAAAGCCTCAGGAATCAAGGTAAAGGCAGTTTAATAAAGCAAAAATTATGTATGCAGAAGCAAGGGGAAACAGAAGATTTTATTCTCTACTTCCCCATTAGGGAAGCAGGGCTTCAGTGTGTGTAGTGGTTGCTCTGGACAACAAATGTCTTAAATAACAAATGCCCTCCTTTCTTTTAGCTTTTTTTTCCCCTTTTTTCCCCCCTTCTTCTTTGTCTTCATCTTTTTTTATCTATCAATCTCTGAGCAGATGTCGTATGATAANAAACAGAAGATTTTATTCTCTACTTCCCCATTAGGGAAGCAGGGCTTCAGTGTGTGTAGTGGTTGCTCTGGACAACAAATGTCTTAAATAACAAATGCCCTCCTTTCTTTTAGCTTTTTTTTCCCCTTTTTTCCCCCCTTCTTCTTTGTCTTCATCTTTTTTTATCTATCAATCTCTGAGCAGATGTCGTATGATAAGGAGTGTCCCTTTGGTCAGTTTGGGTCACCTGTTGTGACTGTGTCTCCTCNACTTATTGTTACTTAAAACGAAGTGGGTACATTGTGAGTGAACAGATAGGGGTCTTGTGTTTGATTACCAGGGCTGACTTGGCCCTGCACAAGGGGAGCTAAATTGATAATGAAAATACAGTCCTCAGAATATTTTTCTCACTTGCAATGTATTAATGTAATGTAATTTCAGAGGTATCACTTGGGCTTTGCTGCTTTCTAAATGTCAGCATAAGACTGTTGGTAAAATTTCAGCCTTTGAATTAGAACAGCATGTCCAGATCTTCTGTTCAAGTTTGTTTGCTATCCAGTATTAGCACTGCAATGCAGAAGGAGAGACCTGCTGACTTGCTGGTCGTCCTTGCTCCTGCTGTCAAGGTGCAGTGGGGAGGAAAGAGGGAGCAGGAAGAACTCTCTCGTTGTTTGGTTGAATATGAAGGAGTTGATGCTGTAATGCTGTTTCTAAAAATTCTCTCCCAGTTGTTAGAGGGAATGCCCTGACAAATATATCCTCTGACGATGTTCTAAACCCCAGGTGTCGTCAACTACCGTTACGTAATTTTTTTGCATGTCTAATTTGTTGCTTTAGATGTATTCTGTAATATCTGGTACCTTTTTAGGACCAACCACAAGGAACAAAATGCATTCATCATACTGCAAGATTAATCAGATATGACTTGTTGTCTTGGGAATATTACAGTCTGTATCTTAGGTTGTCATCTTTTCTTTGTTCAGCACAGCAGCAGATCTGATGCATGGTGGATTTTCTATTGCTGTGTGTAGCACATCTTTTAAGAAGGTAGAATCTAAGCACAGTACGTTCTCCAGCAGTGCTTGGCAGTGTTCATGGTTCATGAGGGAGACTACAAGGCGTGCTCTGTGTCAGCCCCAGTGCTGTCAGTGTGCCCTCCCAGCTGTCAAATGACTTGGCTGGGACTGTGGCACCTTTGCCCTGCATCAGCCAGGAGTTGGACTCTCCTTGGTGTTGATACATCTTAAGGTGGAGAATGTCAGCCTAAAATGACAAAAGTAAAAGCTAAAATGCTCCAGCCTTCTAGTCCTTGCCCTTTTCCTCTTTATATGCAAAAAATGGAGAGATATTTTGAAATAATTGAGCATGTTTACTTTTTGGATTGTGCACGTTCAGGATGGTGCACCACGATCTGTGATGAAATGTGTGCTAACATTATGAAAGAGCCTGTTTGTGCATAGAGGGTGGTGGGTTGACCTTGTCTTTGTGCCAGTTGCCCACCAAACAGTTCTGTCACCCCTCAGGGGGTTGGGCAGGGTGAGACAGGTGGAAAAAGCCTCAGGAATCAAGGTAAAGGCAGTTTAATAAAGCAAAAATTATGTATGCAGAAGCAAGGGGAAACAGAAGATTTTATTCTCTACTTCCCCATTAGGGAAGCAGGGCTTCAGTGTGTGTAGTGGTTGCTCTGGACAACAAATGTCTTAAATAACAAATGCCCTCCTTTCTTTTAGCTTTTTTTTCCCCTTTTTTCCCCCCTTCTTCTTTGTCTTCATCTTTTTTTATCTATCAATCTCTGAGCAGATGTCGTATGATAAGGAGTGTCCCTTTGGTCAGTTTGGGTCACCTGTTGTGACTGTGTCTCCTCGCAGGGTGTTGCCCAGCCCCAGCCTCCCGGTGATAGTGAGGAATGTTGGAGAGACAGCACTGTCGCTGTGTGAGCACAGCTGAAACCCTGCTGTGTTATCGACACCTTTCTAGCTGCCAGTACAAAGCATAGCACTGTGAGGAGGGGCTGTTGTGGGGAAAATTAACTCCATCTCAGCCAGAGCCAGTACAATGGGCTTCATTTTTCTGCAGCTAACTAAGCAAGTTCAGTAATAGAGCAGGCAGAGGTATTCTTATGCTAAAAATCAGATGTTTGAAAGTACTAAAATGCATTCCAGGAATTTCATGGCACCTGTGTACTTAGTTGTCTCATTTTAGTTGTTTAATTACCTTTGAACGATCCCATTAGGTACCTATAAAATTTATTAGCTTAAAAGAAAAATCACCTGTTAAAAAGATACTTTATAAACTGTATTTTTGATCTCATTGGAAAAACCTGTGCTGTGTATTATCCTGTCATTTTAAAAGATAATGTTGTCCAAGAGAGTTTTGGGTTGATAGCTTTGCATCAGGAATTTTTACTATTAGTTTATTAGATAGAGTTTGGTGGCTTTTTGTGGGGAGAGAAGGACAGAAATGTGACACTTTGGTTTAAGTCTGATACTTTTTGGCTTTCTTATCAGCATGTTGCCAAATGCTGGTCATCCTCAATGGATGTGCTAAGTGTAACCAGCCCTTCTGCAGCCCTTACAGTCAACTTAGAGTTGATAAAATCAGCTTTTCATTCAGATCAGTCAGGGTAGTTGCTTGAAGTGTTCCCTGCCTAATTTTGAAAGCCCTCTGTCCATGCAGCAAAGTTCAAGGCCTTCAGGCTTGTAAGTCTCCACAATTAAAAAAATAATCCCATTGTACTTCAAGCCTGCCCTTGGACCACTAGAATCAGAGCCTCAAAACCCGTTCAAGTTGCTATTAAAAATGTCACTGGTATTGAGTGGGGAACAGATAATCTGGCTTCCTGGCTGCTATGAATTTTTATGACTCTGGAATTTGTTCAGTGTTTGTCAGCTAGGCTGTTATATTTCAGTATTGCCCCAGATTACTTGGTGTGTATTTAGCTAAGCCTGAAAAAACATGTAAGATATGGTACAGTAAGCAGTCAGCACCTCTTATGTCATATTGTAAAGGTTAGGGAAATTAAGGGTGGGACAGAATAATCCACTAAAGCTGAAGGCTTGTGAAGGGTGTTAATATATCACCAGACCTGTAAGTCAGAAGGTTCAAATGAAATTCAAGCTTTTGAATTAATAAATTAAATCCATGTCCTGGTATATTTTTGTCTATGACCAAAAAATATCTTGGTCATCCCCCCATCCATGATGATCTTTATTACCTCATTTTAGAGGAAATCTATGAAACTTTATGATACTAATAGTTGATTGTCTTATGTAATCTTCCTTACCTGCATTTTCTCGAAGTTCTCTTTTAGAATCAGCAAGGGAAGAGTTTGGACTTCCTACTGTTTTCTTCTTTTTAATTTTCTTTTTTTGCAGTGAAGTGCTGCTGAGTGTCTACCTGGGTGACATGTCTTTCCCATGAGGAAAGCTGCTGTTCGCTATTTGTTCACTGCTTTCTTCCATGTGGTTGTAGTCTATAAAAGCTGACCAAAGAGAGGGAGGAAGTGGGACATAGGAGGAGCAATTGTTTGGACCCAGGTTAGCATCTGGATGCCTGTAGCTGCAGCAGATGTGAATTCAGCTTTATTACTTTTGGGTAAGAGGTTGTTTAAAAAGGGCTGCTGCACAAGGATTTCTAGTTTGTAAATGTGCTCAGTTGATTTTTTTAATATTTGCTGATCAAGAAGTGTTTATCATTGGTAATGTAAATGTTCTAATTTGTTTCAGTTCCCCCCAGCAGTTATGATATGACTCCTCTGAGCAGAGGATTCTTTGCATTCTCCTAAAAATCCATCTTTACAGGAGTGGGGAGTGAAAGAGGATTTTGTTAATTCTTTGCCAGCTTCTTTGGTTAAGAAGTGCTGAAAATCTGAAGGTAGGAACATCAGGCTTGAAAGATACCTGACACGTGGAGGTCAGAGAATTTGATTGTCTAAGGTTGCCATTCCCGTTTGGGAGTTAAATTATTATCTCTTTTCAGAAACCATCAGTAACTGAGCAACTAAACTTAGGTTGTTTTTTTCTTTCCTCCTCCCACTAAGTAAAATGGTTTTGTATCATGTGTTGAAAGCACAGACTGCTTTTTTAAGTGCATTATGATGTACAACACAGGCTTGATTCCTTAACAAAAAATAGACCTGGTTTTTCCTTGCTGGGTGTGTGCATTCAGTGCTCTGCTAGAAAAGATGTTTGTTCAGAATGAGGGGTGGTACTTTGACCCTAAATATTAAGTGCAATACCTGTATCTGCAGTTCTGCTAGAAAAAAATATGCCCTTGTTTGGTGAAGTGGAATTTGTTTTTTCCTCATATACATCCATTGGGCAGGTTGAGTAAGTTTTTGAGGTAAAATGCATTTTGGGTAGAGTTTTGGCAATTTTACAAAGTCAGTGTATCAAAGTCTCCTACAGCTGGCTACTGCTATATAGAAAAGTAAAATTATTTTACTAGGCAGTTTAGAAGAGCCCACAACTGTCTTGCAAGTAGGGACTTAAAATTTTTACAAGATTAGCTAAAAGCTTTATAGACTTAGGAGGATTTTGGATGATTCTCTAGAAACAGTTGGGTAGTTTTGCAGTAACCAGACATGCTGTTTTTTGTGAAGTCTAAAATTGAGTCGTTGCATTGGCTTTGGATACGGCTTTTTTTTTTTTACAAGCCAAAAGCACGTTCTTGCTTTGGGGACCTGGGTACACACATAAGCTTTCACTTTCCTGCTTTGTAGACTTCTGCAAGGCATTTTTGCTTACTTCATTTCCCCTTTGGCTCCTCCGCCTTTTCAGTTAAAGGCTGTCCAAGCAAGGGCATCAGCCAAGCCCCTGATTACTCACTGTCACCATAGATGCACACTAGTGATTTATATTCTCTGCTTTAAACTGACATTCTTTGTCGTATTGGACCGATTTTGTGAGTCCAGTCTTAGTTCCAGCACAGAAAGGTGCTGTGCTTCTCTGTCTATAAATAACTGCTAAAAATAAGTGCTAGAATGTGTCATTTAACATACACACCAACTAATGACACACACATGAGAAAGTTCCTAAAGGGAGTGCCTTTCATGGAATTCCCATTTATCAACTGTGCTCATTTCTAGCTTCAGTAGTCTGGGATTTTATCATTTGCAGAAATGTGACTTTTGAAAGACAATTGTGGAATTGGAATATGTGACCAGAAACATTTACATTACTATTTTCTTGCTCCCATATTACCACTGAAAAGTCATCTTCCTTGACATGGAGAGGGAAAATAAGGGAGGAGAAAAAGAAATGTGAAGTAAAGGCAGCTATAGTTATAGTAGCAATAGAGGAGGAGAGTTATAATTGAGAGGAGGAGGAGGAGAAGAAGATCCAGAAGAAATAGTTCTAAAGGTTCAGTACCTGCAATAACATTCTTAAATGCCTGCAAGGAATGAGGTTGGATGATGAGCTTCTTTTCCTCCTCTTATTTGGTATCTGACTCTTGCTTTCCAGGCAATGTTTAACGGTCCTGTGCCCTTTGAAGGCAAGGGCTTCAGAGTTAATGAAAAGCAGATTTTTCTTCAGTGTTGCTAGTTCTTCTTGTTGGTGTTATTAAAGGATTGCTGACCAAGACTGTACTGAAATAAAATGCTTTTTGTCCTGTTCAAAATTAGCAATAGTAACATTCTACTAGCTTGGTTAAAAAAACACAGACAAAACACAGAACAAAAAGCCCCCCACAGGGATGTAAAGAAATGGATTAATTGAAACCATTGCAAAGTTTATTCTGCATATAATAAGTACAATTATTTTGTAGCCCATGTCCAGATGGATATACTTGGGTGATGACAGTCTAGCAACATCCATGCATGGACTTCACTGTGACTACTGCTTTTGTAAATAATACAGAAAGATGTGATACATCAATAGTGTTTCTGCTGTAATGGTGAGAGTGGGATTCAGCCAGGTTTTTTTCTGTCAAAGTGTTGTGTATAGGAGGAGAAAATTGAGGCAGGGTCAGTCTTCCAGCAGCTGTCCTGGCTACAGGCAGTCTCTTCCTGCTGTGTTGTTTTGAAGGCTTCTTGGTGCTTCAAGTTGCTGCTGGTGCTTCCTGTGAAAGTCTGGAAGTAGAGGAGCAGAGCCTACAGTGATGGACAAGTGACAGCAGAGAGCTGTCTTCTGTTATGGGTTGTTCCGCTGTTCCTTCAAGGTGGTTGTGCTTCTCTGTGAAAACTTTCTTGTGCTCTGAAGAGGATGCTGAAGAATAGCAGAGATGAGACAGAAGTTTTTGTTTGCCAAAGGTCATAATTAATCTTAAATCTCTTAAAACCTTCCAGTGGCCTCCTTGGAAGCAAAATTAATCAAAAAGAGAGTTTTGAAAAATCTCAACTGAAGACTGAGAAATGCTACAGGATACTGATATTTGCATATGGTATTTGATTTAGTAGTCTTTTTCTTTTGCTGGTGTTGTAGTAGTGCCTTCTGCAGCTGGGAGCTGGTTTTTGAGTCTGCAGCTGCTTTTAAAGAGCTTTCTGCTTCTACTGCTGACTCAAAGAGTAATATCACAAGTGGCTTGCTTTCCTGGAAGTGGCGGGGTTTCTGTTTCCTCTTACTTAAAACAGCACCAAATGTAGTGATTGTTCCTCAAATTAATATCTTTTTCCTCCCAATATAGGAGATTTCAACTATCCCAAGACAGAAGTTCTGCAGAAATGACCTCTTGTCAAGTCACTTTTGAAGTAAGAGGATTGTTAGCACCAGGTACTCAAATCATGCTTTTTCCTTTTTGTATGGTTTACCTAGGAGAAAACTTAATAGGATAGTGTTCAAAGCTGTCTTGTCTGTTTTCCTCAGAGATAAAAGAACTTACTACTTCAAATATCAAAGTGATAGATCATTGTAAAATATACTACGACATTTCACATATGAATTTGAAAGTGAGAGTTGGGAAGTAAATTTTACCTCTTTCTCCAGTCAACAATTTCATAATGTGGTAGAGATTTTGATGCTAACAGAAATGGTTATGATGGGTTTAAAATCTCTCTCTAATATCTTTTTGTTCCAAGGAAATGAGCGTTTGTATTCTGAACCAGGATATTTAGGCACATTGATGTGTTTTTTATTCTCTCTGCATCCCTGTTGAAAGTTGTCACAAGATGTGACCTCTGTTAGAAGTTACAGACAGAAGGAATATGCAGCTTAATTCAGTATTCTGTCTATGCAAAAAAAATACATAAAATAACTTCTGCAGTCCAACTGAGGAACACAAGGAATCACATCAGGTAGAACATGAAGATTTGGTGTTGATAAATTGTGCATATTACATTGACCTTCATCTTCAGGAACTTGTAAGGAAGGTGTTGTGGTTTAACCACAGCCGGTAACTGAGGTCCACACAACTGCTCCCAGCCTTGCTCCTTCCCAGCTTCTTGTGTTCCCCCAGGCCCCTCTCTGGTGGGGTGAGAACAGAAGAGGCCTTGGTGGTGTGAGCACTGCCCAGCAGTGACTGAAATATCCCTCTGTTACCAGCACTGCTTCCAGGACGAATTCAAAACACAGCCCCTACTAGCTATTGTGAAGAAAATGAGCTCTACCTCAACCAAAAACCAGCACAGAAGTTACAGCAGAAAAGTAATTGATGGTTGCCTAACAGAAGCAGATGAATGTGGGAGTAGATTGGCAAAATTGCTGTGCCAGGCCAATACCAGATGGCAGAACTGTCTCTTGTAGTTGACGGGGAAGAAAATGGTAAAAACATTTTACAGGTTTTGACATCTGCCCTGTGTTAGACCTCTCCTGTTTCTCCCTCGTGATTTGGCATTTGGGAACTGAAAACTGACACTCAATATGGACTAAAAGCTGTTAGTAAGGAGTAGAGTTTTTTATAGCATCCCAGAGAAAATGTTAAAATTTTAGAGTAGATGGACCCTAGCTCAAGTGAGATTGTACAGCACTGGTGTAGCTGTACCATGGAGTATTGCAAGCTGTGCTCTCTTTGCCCTCCTTACACTTCTGCTTCCACAGGTGTGATGGCACTGTCACTAGCGAAGCTGACTTTAGATGTATAACTTCTTCTTGTACTAATAGTATCTGCAATGAAAAGTAGGATTAGTGAGAATTAGATCTTGCCTCAACTGCTGTCCACAAAGAATTATCTGGAAATACAGCATAAAGAGGGGACACAAAAGGTTGCTTCTGCTTATGACAATATTGATATTGTTGGTTTTTTTTGTTGTCATTGTTGGATCAGTGAGGCTGTTGCAAGCTTTGAGTTGGGGCAGAAGGTTTAGATTAACCTTTGCTGTAGTTGAAAGGAGCTCTGCCAGGAGCAGCCTTGAATTCCATGACAAGAGGAGGGGGAAAGCTGAGGACCCCTGAGCTCAAAATACAACCCCAAACCCCACTGTCTTCAGAATTGCCTATGGGAAGGCAGTTTATCATGCGTTTCACTTTGGCTTTACTGGGATAATTTAAGCAATGTTTTACAAATCCTAATTTGGCCCCAGTGTACTTGTTGAAGTGAGTTTAGGGGAGGCTGCACATCCTATTGAAGCATTGCCTTTTGTGTGTGGTGCCTTACTGAGTGAGAGGTGGTCACTGGATGTTCACACATTTGTTTAAAATAGCAGCCCAGAGACCTATTCTAGCTGGCACCTATTAAGAGGAGTATAATTAGGTGGCACTTCAAAGGTCAGCTTTGTGTACACCAAGATGTATTAAATACTGGTATTTTAAAGGGATATTAAAAGAATTTTAGCTTCTTTTTAATATCTCCAATCAGAAATTCTACCTGTATGGTATTCAGGTGGTGTTCCCTCTCCGTTTTATCTCCTTCCTGCAAAAACAAGTCACTTTTTGCCTCAGGATAGGGAGGAAAAGGGAAAGCACCTGACATAGGCAATTGTTTGCAGGAAATTGCACACTAAATATACTCATAATGCAGATTTTTGTCTGTGTTCGTATGCTTACAGTGAGCATCCAGAAAGCTTGGGCTTCTTTTTTTTAATGAATTGCAACAAAAGATTAAAAAAGACCCAAAATCAACTGAAGTTTGTCGTGTTATCTAAAATTATTTCAGTAAGCTGCTTTCAGAGAAAAATGATCTTACTTTCCATCTTGTGTACACTTTTTCCAACCCCTGGGTCTGCAGAGATTTCTTTCGTAAACAGGCCTGGTGATATCCCTTATTAGTTTAACTGGAGAAAATGGACACAGTTTTAGAGACATAAGGATGTCCTCGAAACGTAACTTTGTACTTTGAAGTGCCAGCTGTGGATGTTGGTTTAGGAAAAGGTAGTGTACACTTGTTGCATACAGCTTGTCTACTTTGTATCTTAGGATTATTGTGTCCCCCATACACTTTGAGAACAGGAATAAGTCAGAGATGCTTCGATCATTCTTTTGTGGTGCCCAACTGTACTTTAAAACTTGTATTTTCTCATTCTGCGACAGCTTTTTGTTATGTCTAAACATCTTGTTGAAACTGTGTTAAGAGCAAAATACTATTTTGTTCTTTCCATTAGTATTTAGCATTGTTGTTCTTACAGTCAGATACATATAGGTTTTATATTAAAAACAAGAATAAGTTGCAGTGGTCACCTTGGGATATCCCAGAATCAAATACATTAACGTGACCTTTTGGATTCTGTATGTATGCATGTGTTAAGCTAAGCGGGACAATTTCATGTGGGTTTTTTGTGTAACGGTGTTATGTTTTGATGTCTAGTAAAAACTGAAAGCACAGCAGCAAAATTAACTCTGTTTCTCTTGGGAATCAAATTAATTGGGTATGTTGCCTCAGGAATAATGCTAGCAACCTCCTGTTTGTCTGTGCTTTCTGAATTGTTAGTATGAACTTGAGGCAATGGGTACATATGTTAAAACATGCAGAGGATCTAGGAACACAATTATGTTGTCTTGAGATTAAACATTTTACTGTGAAAATTCGCCTGCTGCATTCCCAGAGATGTTTTGAGCAGTATTCCTTAATATCAGGTTGGAAGCCAACCCTTTTAAGGGTTGGGGCTGTCAGTAATCCCTCTCTCAGGTCCTTAGGATGGTGAAGAAAATGCTGTTGTAGTTTTGGGTGGGATAAGATTTATTTTTTGAATGGACAGGAGGTATTTTAGATGAGGGATTCTGGTGTATATATTTAAAATACTTGAAAGTTTGACTGTGGCTGTACTTTTTAATGCCATCTAGCCTGGAGTAATGATAATTGTGGGGTTTTTTCTGTTTGGATTTTTTAGGAGAGGTTTTCGCGATATGCGGGAGCTGTGGTGCTCTGGGAAATTGGAATCCCCAAGTTGCAGTGGTCCTCCAGCCTGTGGATGCGTAAGTTGGTTGTAATTTTTGCTTTTCTTGTGGGGATTATTTTCTTCTTTTTTAGTGTTTTTCTTTACTTGTTTCATTTGAAGTAGCTGGAGTTCTGGAGCAATGGATTTGTCCTGACTTTGAGTTTGTAAACTCTTGAGCAGCATGTACTGTTAGTAGAACTCCAGATTTTCTTGTGTTGCCTTTGAGCATTTTGAATGCCTAGGAATATGTTTAAGACAGTGTTCAATTTGGGTGTGCTTTTCTAGTTAAAGATGATGCTTCTGCTGTTGCGGCTGGAATTTCAGTAGTTTAGCTGTAGATAGTTGGAGTAAGAAACTGCTTTGGGGCACTTCTCAGTCCCATGACTGTGCAGCTATAGGATAGATGTGTAGGATAAAAAGAAAGCAAAGACTATAGACAAGTTGTTATTGTACTAGAAAGTGATGGGGAGAAGATTATTTAAACTGAGAGTTGCATGAAAAATCCTAAGGCAGGGGGATGTGTGTATAAGCATGAGTGTACATAAAGAAAGTTTAAATGCAGTGGAAGAATTCAGTATTTTCTTAAAATGATGCCAGCTTGTGGCAGCTCATGTGATGCAGGAAAATAGGGCTTGCAGGCTGTGTGTGAAATTCTGTCAGTGACTTGCTATGGGATCTTTCATAAGTCTCTGAATTACTTTACCATGTTTTCCCCATCTGTTAAATAGGGATGAGAATTCTTGCTCTCTTAGAGCACTTCAGATCTCTTGATCAGAAAGTACTGTTTCTGTTCTAAGTATGTCTTGTGTTCTGTGCACGTTTGGCTAAGGTATCTTGTAATTACTTTCCTTGCAACAATACACTAGACTTTATTTTAGAATATTACTTAGCCATGTCTGAGGTGGCTGTTCGACTCATTTTTTGGTCTTTTTTTTTTTTTCTCCACAGTACATTTAGGAAAACATGGAAAGCTACTGTAGAGCTTCCTAGAGGAGTTCCTATTGAGTATCGGTATTTTAAAGGATACTTTTTAGAACCTAAGGTACGTACAACCTTTTCTACTTTAAGTTGGCTCATCCCTAGTAAAAATTCCCATACTTGAAATAAAAAAGGATTTCCTGAGTTAAACATGAGTTTTTTTAGAAATAAGTCTTGAATTGGAACATGTGAAACATGAAAATGTTTGTGAAAATACTCACAGTTTACTTCTGGAAATACATGACCACATGCTGTTAACTTTAATTATATTCTCTTCTTTCTTTTACCAGTGTTAGTGTTCTAAAAATGTCAGTGGTGAAGAAATCTCTGACATTATTATAAAGTTTAAATAACATGGTGAGGTTCTCATAGTTAGAATTGAATATGGACTTCAGCAGGGCATAGATCTCAAGTGATGCATGGAAGGAATTTTATAGTATATGCTACCTATAGCTTCCATCTAGCAAGTGATAGTAGGAGAAAAATGGTTAGTGGAGGAGGTGCACTAAAATTAGCCTGATTTATTACAGCTTTTAAAATCACTGCAGATTTTTTTTTTTTTGTGAAACAGGAGAAGTATTGACCAGATTTTGTGCTGCATAATTAATGTAAATTAATCTCTTGAAGTGAAAAGGTGAAACAAGGGATGAGGCATCCCATTGTTTTCTACATGTTTATATATAGATACTTGCACAACTCGGAGGCAAAAGAAACACCCAAGAGACAGGTGTGTTTTTACAGGTATTGATGTCAAAGTTGCATATGACTTGAAGTTACATAAAGTAGAGTTCAATGTATGTGGCAGTGTAGTGGTCTGTAAGCATTGCACTCTAGGGCAGGGACAAGTTCTTCAGATGGGATGAGGCTGCATCCAGGAAAAAGCTGGGCTAAGTTGGGAAAATAAGCAGCTGCTCTTGGATTGTTTTTCATAATAACAAGTAAATAACCTTAAGAAATTTAATGCTGCCTTTGCTGTCTTTCTTATTCTATTAATATCCTGTAGCTATTCACCCTGGACTTTAGTTCCTCACTGAAACTGGGATTATGAAGGCTGTAGCTAAATGTGCAAAGGAGTTACAGAATCATCTCATGAATATCTTTTAAAATTTTCAAATTACTGTCAAGAGCATGTAAGTTTTTCGTCAGCCTTTTTTTCACTGAAAAAAGTATTTGACAGAGGTATCATTTCAGTGAAGGATACTAATTTCAGATGAAACACAGTTCTGTTTTTTTCATTACAGCATGTGAAATAGTCCAGTCAGAAAGTGGTATTTAAATTGGTACTTTGAGGCAAAAGATGGGAAGGCCAATAATCAATTTCTTTTGCTGAAATCAAACTGAGGCCAAAAGTAGATTAATTCTTACAGCTCAGCAGCTCAGATGGGACTCTTACTTTTTTTTTTTCTGCAAATGCCCCTAAGTTTAAATGTGAGCAATAGCACACTCAAAAAGCAGAGTTAGTGGGCAGAGATTGAGCTATAGACAATACAGTTTCTGTTTTACCATTTGCAAAAGTTTACCCTCTGTATTGGTGAGTGTGTTTCTTTGAGTAGGTGCTCTGTATCGTGCACACTTTATGCACCGTGTGATGCAGAGTCTGCCAAGGTAAGTATGACTTTTATGCAATACCAGCATAAAGAGCTCCTAAATGTAAAGAGCAGGAAAAAAGAAAACCACCCTACAAAACAAAGTGTGTGAATTCTTGGGGTACAGGGTTATCAACTTAGTGGTGTCTGGCTTGTACCTGTTAAATGCACAAGACTTTATTTCTTACAAAATAAAGTCTTTTGAAGAAAAGAAGTTCAGATACAGTGTTTTCTTCCTGTTCTTGTAAACCATTTGAAGGACAGTGGAAAAGTAACAGGACATCATGTACAGTATAGTACAAGTGAGACAGTATATGGAGAACTTTAACATTAAGGAAATGCTGATAACAAAAAGATACTTTTAAGTTAAATTATTCTGAATGTTTTTATTTCAGTATTTTTTCATTAGGCATTCCTTGTGATTAATCTAAATTTGACTAGCTGGCAATATATGATCTCTGACGCTTAATTTTTTATATCAGTGCAGTTTTATGTATAGTAAAATAACAGTGTAATCTTAACTGTATGTTCAAGTCTGAGTATATGAATTTGACATCACAGAACTAGTAAATCATGTTGAAGACAGATCCACCTGAAGTTAATGTTCCCTTCTACAGCAGCTGCATCTGTGAAGATGCTTGAGTTGGACATGGTGGCAGAGGTAGGGGTGATACATGTTTACAGAGAGAAATGGTAGTTCCCAGATTATCCATTGTAGTGCTACAGGCTAGATGTGAAAATAGATAGAATAATTGTCATTTTATTTTTTAAAAAAGTAAAGTTTTTTCTCACTTCCCTTTAAAAAGATCATAATTTGATCTCAAATTTTTTGTTACTTGAAGGATAGTGTGATGTAATGGAAAGTCATATTTGTAGTGAAGCATGTTGGTGTTAACATAGTTGTGGTTATGTAAATAGAGCAGAGTTTTTTTAAAGTACTCAATATATTGAAATTCATAAAATTTTTGCATGGATACAAATGTTTATACAAAGAACATTTTACTGTAAAATTGGTGTCAGGTCTTGGCTCCTGCATATCAAGAGATTTTACTGTGTTGCAAACATTCTGATCTTAAGCATTTAAAAAGAAATAAATACACACACTCGGATGAAGTAAGACAGTAACTTAAAACTATTTTGCTCGAGGTTGTTCTTTCCTTGACCATAGTCTGGTACCAGTGAGCTCCCTGTGAGGATCCTCCTGGGTTTTATTCTACACTCACCTTCTGTTTGTTGCAGGGGCAGAGGTGGAGTGTTATGAGCGGCTGTGTGTGAGGCACACCAAAACTCCCTTGGCTGGAATTTGTCTCCTGTTTACATTTTAGTAGAATCGTTTTACATGCATTTTTTGCATGATGCAAAACCTTATTCTGTTCAGCTATGTTCTGTATTTGCTTTTAAAACAGTAAACATGCAAGTTCAGGGTTACTTTTTTCAAGGCAAGTGTGAAATAACTAAGCTATCTGTGCATGTAGCAGGACTTTAAAAACTGGATTGGAGGACATTTTTCACACTTTCTGCTTAATTACAGAGGTTTCAAATGAGAGTTAAATTTGCCTTTTTTAAATGTAAGTAAATAAATCCATTTAGTGTCTGGACTATAGTAATAAAGATGAAAGTTAGACCTAGACTCAGTAATTTATGCCTTAGAGAGGCTTTTTCTGTATTAAGAACCCATGGTTTTCATGATAGTAACAAAGGCATTATTACTTGCTGAGATAGCAGATTGTGTATGAAACTGTTATTGGAAATTCTAGAGCTATAAAATGTCTACTGAGCTCAGCATTTCCTGCCAGGTGACTTTTATGTGCTGCTGCCTTGCAACTTAGATATGATGGCTGAATGTCTTTAATTATTTAGCTTAGTGCTTAATTATTGTCTTCTACATGGTACAGAAATCCAGAGAGATTTTGGTTAGAAATGCAGCTTTAGCAATTAAATCTAATTTAGCTGCTTCATATTATTGAAATAGATTATTATTCTTAAAACATAGTTTTAATCAGTAAAGTGCACTTGGATAAATGTGTTTGTGTGGTGTTTGTAAGATTTGGTTTGGGCTTTCCCCTGCTCTAATGCCTGCTGTATTGTGTTGCCTTGAAGTAGGAACCTGGGAACTGATCTCCTAAATTACCATTTAAACTTCCACAGAAGTGTTTTCATTCTTTAATTGTACTGAGTACCCAGGCACTTCATGCAGATAGTACATCTGCTTTGAACCTCTGAACCATTATGCTAGACAGGCATTTTACCCTTCATTTCAAAAGTGCCTAATGACTGCTGGGGAGGGAGGCCTCAGCTTCTTATAATGGAAGAGGACTTGGTTTTTAAAGAAGGCTCTTGAATGTCCTTTAAAAGCTTTAAAATTGCATCAGATGTTTAGCTAATCAAAATCAAGCAACATAATGTTTGTGTTGGCTTTAAAAAAAAAAAAAAATAGAAGTGTCTATATTAGTAGAAAAGGATCCACAGTGCCACTTATCTCGGTGTGCTGCCCATGAGATGCTTGATGTGGCATTTGAATAGATGCCCTTTTAAGATTGTCCTCCAGAGGCTCTCTGCTTAGGCAACATTACCATACTACTAATATTGATAACAAATCAATTAGTTCTGCTGCTCAGCTGGGCTGCTTCTTAAATGTGGTCAGTATATGCCACGGAAATGACATTAGTATTTTGACCTCATTGTAACAATGGCTTCTGTTACATGTAATTACAAGGTTTTTTAAATGCTTGTAAACTCAGAGATGGTCTGAGTAGGGATTGAGAGGGTTTTTAGTGATGTCTGTGCCTGTTCTCTAATCAATTGCCCTTTTTTTCCAGGTAGCTTTGCTTGGCTCTTCTTAGTATGCAAAGTGTTGAGGGTTCCTGGGATTAAATGCACAATCAGTCCATTGTATTCCTTTCAGGAGAGGAAATTGTCCTGAATGTATCCAGCATGGTGTCATTATTGTTGGGATAATGTTATTCAAATTCATCCATCATTTTAGAACCTGAAATTAGAATGGACAATTACAGTACTGTAAGAAATAAATTGGTATTTTCATACAAGGAAAAACCTTTGCTTACCTTCTAAAGAGAACAGCTTAATCCATGTTAGGAAGATTTGCATTGCTCCTGTTTGCAAATGAAAGTTGTGCACGTGTTCATGGGAGCTGCTGTTGGAGATCTTGCATGCCTGCATGGTGGCAGTAAATGGCAGCCTCCCTGCTGACAAACATGGTTTGCAGCTTTAGAAACTGTCATTGTGACAGGCAAATGTCACTGTGCTGTGAAAGAAGGGGAAAGAAACTTCTCATTATTTCGTTTTCTAGAAATCCTAAGAGCCATCATTGTGGCTGCAATGAGAAGCTGGGAACTAAAACTGCCCCATTACAGGAATAAACTGGAAGCAATAATATCATTTCGTTTATATTTTACATGCATTCTGTCTTTAAAACATAACTAAGCATACGTATTTTACTCTGACATTACTCTTAAGTGTGGATGCATCTGAGCTCTGTTAAGATGTTTTTCTGTTAAAAAAATTGCTGTAGATGAAACTCACAGAGCAAATCTGTCCTACTGAGCACTTGTTAAATGTTAGATGTTTGCTGTTAACTCACCCAAAGGCATGGGAGATTAAATGTGGTCAGTGTATCTCAAGAAATCCCATCTGCATGTAAAGAATTTATTGGGTGAGCTGTAATGGAACAAAGTATTATGGTCCTGTGTAATTATACTGCTGAGTCTGGATGTCCCTGTGGAAAATCTGTTTAAACAAGAACCTGGAGTACTGGGATGAGCTGGCATTGAAGCTTCCATGTTTTTGGCTATAGTAGCACATCTCTTTGGAAATAGTTACTTAGGCCCAAAACACCAAAAGGACAAACTGCAGCTATTTGACAGTGGTTTTTACATCTGGTAGTAACAACTGTGCCATGCTAGGAGAAATTTCTCAGGATGGCTGAGCTGGGAATCAGGCATATTCTCTCTGTTGTTAAGTTGTGGTTACCTAAAAGCTTTTACCTAGAAAGTTATTTTGAACTCTAAAATGTTCTGAAAGAAGGGATTGTGTTCCTGTTCTGGTTATCTGTCTTAGTCTTGGCTATGTTTGTCAACAAATGTATTCTTTTGCTGGACAGTATTTTCTCTTTTAACTCTAATTTATCCTGCCCCAGCTGGGATAGATTGCAGGGGCTTCATTGCTGACTGACTGGATCAATTATTTATGTTTTAAGTAGATGGTAAATAACTTGTTTTCCAGTACCACAACTAAAATAACTGTGTTTTATAGTCTTTGAATTTAGTAAGGCAAATTTTGAAGGAGAAGCCACCCCTGCAACTGCTATGTGCATGAGTAGATGCGGAGTGCTGTTTGGAATTAGAGATGTGGGGTATGTTTTTCATAAATTTTTGCTGTAGCTTGAGAACAGTGTAAGCACTCTTAATGAGTTCAGAGGTTTTTTTATATCAGAAGGAAATTAAAGTAGTCCAGCAGAGTATCTGTAAGCAGTAAAGGTTTAATGATTCCGTGTAACTTCTCTGCCTTGTCAGACTGTCACAAGTTTTGTCATACGTATTCACAACACATCAAACAGAGTCATTAGCAGTTGCAGGGGTAAGAAGCCTCATCTATTTCTTTCTTTTTCCTTCAGTCTCTCTCTCACTCTCTCTCTCTCTCTCTCTCTGTTCCTCTCTCTTTCTTCTTCTCCTTCTTCTGTTTCTTCCTTAAATCCCTAAGTTTAGTTCACAACCATCCCAAACAGCTTCATGGGTACAAAGTCAGATCTAACAAAAGAAATTATTGCAGACATTTAACTTTTAAATTACAGACTATCGATGGTCCCTGCGAAGTCATAGTTCACACGTGGGAGACTCATCTACAACCACGATCAATTACCCCTTTAGGTATGGGCATCAACTGCATCTGTTTGAGGCATATGCATAAGATTGCTGATATGCTGCACACTGGTTTAGAGGGATTGATAGCTATAGTTTTAAAATACTTAAATTTATTAATGTGTGGGAGGTATAGACTTTTTCTTTGTACAACATGGGCCTTACTCTCAAAATATCTATATGTATATATAAGTGGCTTCAAAATGGAGTGGATGTGAAATTCTTTGCTGGCATCCTTAAGATTATGTGGGTTGGTTTTTTTAATAATTTGGAATGGTAATAATTTTCTGTAAGTTTAATTCTTTGAGACTAAGGATCCATATTATCTTTTTTAGAGAAAATGGGGGGAGGGTATGAAGTCACTGCTGTTTTTATTTAAGTACTATTTAATTAGTAAAAATTTAAACTAAAATGTTTAATTAGGCTTCTTTAAGTAAATGGATTAATGAAAATAGAAACATGAATGGACTTAATTACCTGGCAATTTAGCAGAAATGTATTTTACTGAAAGAAAGGGTGGCATGCAGACTTGCATATAAGTTACTAATGGTTTTCTGAACAGGGGAAAAGTTTGGGGTGTAAGAGTGACTGAAATAACCTTTGAATGTAGGTTGTAGTTTAGATCTCTTATGCTGCTATGGCATGTTTTATGCAATGTCTTTTCTAGGACATGAAAAATACTATTTTCTCCACGCTTAGAAGTTCACATTTATTAAAAAACTTCCTAATGATAAGAAAGAAGGTGGTATCAAAGAAATTGTTTGTTAGTCATGAATGGTACCATGATCATGTTCTGTTTTCCCTTTGCCTTTTTTTTTTGAATTTCAGTTTTTCAGAATTTGTAGTGTTTCTATTCCTGTAAGATTTATTTCTGTCTTTGTCAGTAACTGATAAGGGAAGCAGCCTATCCTCTGCTAGGGGCTAGACTTTATCTCTAAATTTAGATTACCTCATTTCAAACAGTTGGGATTTTTTTTTTCCCCAAGTAATACTCAATTCTTCATAAGCAGTTTTCAAGAAAATGCAGCAAACACATTATGTTAGCACTGGGTCATTATGATCCTGAATTGTTGCCCATGGTTACTAAGAAATTAGGTTAGGAGCCCTATGATTCTTAGCAAAAAAAAAGGATTAACCACTGTAGAGGCAAAATTAAGTGAAGATATATGTTTTAAAAAATGTGTGGTTTGCTAAGACTATTGCAGTTCTCTTAATGCTGGTGAATTTACTTAGTACCTTAAGATTTCAGTTATTAAAGCCTTGAAAAGAATAAGGATAAAAGTAAGTGTGAACTGAGTGTTTTCAATATTTCATGCTAGATTGGTTCCTGTCATGTAGGCAGAATAAACATTTTAATTGTGACTAACTCAATTTAAAATCTTTAACTATAAATGTGCAGCAGGATAACTTTCTTGTATGTTTGCAAGAAACTTTAATGTCTTTGAGACTACTTTGACAAGTAAAGCATCTTAGATACTAGTGGGATGTAGATATCAGCAATATACTGCAGCAAGCCAGAAAACTGTGCAACGTTTTTACTCTCAGTTCAGATTATTTTAAGTGAAATGTGGCTCTTTGTGTGTTGGTTTTTTTTGTGCAAACTGAAAAAAAGCATAAATTGAGGTTACTCTTTACAGAAGGTCACAAAAAACATGCTGCTTTGTCTGTTTCAGTTTTCCTACCCTTTTTTAGATATACTTTTTAGAACTGAAGTGGAAAAGTAGATTTAATTTAACTTGGCAATGATTTTTTAAAAAGTGAATACTAATTGGTTTTTTTCTGTTCTTTTCCGTCCCTTTTACTTCTAGAAAATGAAATTACTGTTGACGATGGAGACTTTGGAGTCTGTAGTAAGTGAGATATATTAACCTTTATTCTTTACCATTAATTTAATTTAAACAAGATTAAGTCTTGTAATTGAAAAATGTTTGAGATTATAAAGAACAATCACCTGTGATTGTTTTCTCTGCTTTTACAGTTACTTTTATATCCTGTATTTGTGAATTCACACTCAGGCTGTTATCCCTTATAATATAATGAAAGACTGCTAGGAAGAGTTGAAGTGTTGTCACTTCTATGGTGTTAAAGGTTGAAGAAATTTGGGAACTTTAAATCATGAGCATGTATTTTTGAAAATACAAAAATAGACTTAGCTTTCTCTTAAGATCAAGCCTTAGAAAAACTCCTCTTTCCTGGAAAAACATCGTCACTCACACTGAATGTACTCTGCCTCTTAAGTTAGAGGTGGCAGCTGCCAAAAGGTTCTTGTAAATCCATACCTTGTGTTCTTGTGTGTGCACATTTGTCTCACTTCTGGCAGTTCTGACCCACCTCTTACTTGATGGTCAATCCTCTGACACTTATAGGAACTCTTTATCATACCTCATACATCTTGTCTTCAAGCTTTTCCATTTTCCCCTCATATCCTCATCAAGTGATAGGTTTGAATCTTTAGGAATTCTTCAGAACTGTGTGTGGGGTTTGGTTCAGCAGCTTGTGTTACTGGTCCTCCTGCTTGTAGGCTTTCCTTTTTTTTTGTGTTCAGGTTGAGGATTCTCCATGCTTTTCATCAAAACTGTTGCTATACCCTGTCCTGCAGACTTACACTGCTTTACTGGCACTGATTGTGATGAGTTAACTGGACACTTGTATCTCGTTAGAAGAAAGGAGTCTCTAATTGCTTATGAACCTTTGGAGTTCCTGTCAGTATTATTCCATGCGTTGAGAGATCCCAGAACATGGGATCCCAGGGAATGTTACTCAGTGCTGTTCTGCAGACAACTGACACATGATCATTGTTTCTGTTTAATCCTCTTAAAAGCAACTGCAGATCTCTCTAAAATAAGTTACTAAAATGTCATCCCCTTTCTGTTTGGTTTTTGATAGATGGTATTGAAACTGTGGATGCTGGGTGGCTGACGTGTCAGACAGAAATAAGGCTACGTCTGCATTATTCTGAGAAACCCCCTGTACTGATATCTAAGAAGAAATTTAAAACATCAAGGTTTAGGTAAGAGCCTGCTCACCTCATTATGCAATTTGCCTCATGTTAATTGTCAATACTAGTGTTTTTTTTTTTTTTTTTTACTTAATTAATGTAGCCTTTAAATTAATTTTGGCTTGCTAATAGCCCAATTTCCAAGTGTTGAAGCACAAATACTTACTCCATACTTGTCTTGGTGTTTCTTGCTTTTTGGCTGGAACTGTCGTGTTCTTAAGTTCTTACTTAAATCAGCTTGATGCTTTTCTATGCAGAGGTGCCTCAAAAAGCAGGCATTACTACAACTCTACAGTTAATTGTCAGAAATGGGTATCTTAGCCCTGGCGTTTAGAGGACTGTACTGATGCACACAATGCAACAGGTTAAGAGTTTGGCTGCGTGGTCACTCTGGGTGTTGTGGTCAGCAGCCTGATGTCCAAGTGAAGACCAGGGATGAGTGGTGTCCCTCAGGGGTTGGTGGTGTTCGTGACATGGAATGTAGGACTGAGTGTCTCTTCAGCAATTTGCTGATGACACCAATCTTGGGTGCAATGACACTGGAGGGAAGGGATGCCATCCGGAGGGAACTTCACAGGCTTAGGAGGTTCAAATCTCACCAAGTTAGCTAGGCCAAGTGCAAGGTTGGGGCAGTCCCAGTCCCAAGTACAGGCTGGGTGGAGAATGGATTGAAAGCAGCCCTGAGGAGAAGGACTTGGGAATGCTGATGATGAGAAGCTCGATGTGACCCAGCTTTGCACACTTGCAGCCCAGAAAGCCAGCTGCATCCTGTGCTGCAGCAGAAGCAGTGTGGCCAGCAAGATGAGGGAGGGGATTCTGCCCCTCTGTGCTGGTGACACCCCACCTGGAGTGCTGCATCCAGCTCTGGGGCCCCCAGGATAAGAAGTACCTGGAGCTGTTCAAGTGAGTCCAGAGCAGACCATGAAGATGCTCAGAGGACTGGAATGCTTTTGCTGTAGACACAGGATGAGAAATTTGGTGTTCTTCAGCCTAGAGAAGAGAAGACTCTGGGGAGACCTTTGTAGTAGTCCCTAAAGAGAGTTGTAGAGGGACTTTGGACAAGGGCCTGGAGTGACAGGGCAAGGGAGAACCACTTTAAACTGAAAGAGGACAGGGTTAGATTACATACTAATACTTAGTGTTGGGGTGGTGAGGCAGTGGCACAGGTTGTCCAGAGTTGTAGCTGCCGAGTCCCAGAAAGTGTTCAAGGCAGAGTTAAATGGGGCTTGGAGGAACCTGGTCAAGTGGGTGTCCCTGCCTGTTGTAGGAGGGTTAGAACTAGATGATCTTTAAGATCCCTTCCAACCCAAACCATTCCATGATTCTGTTATACTTGATTTAATTGCTTTTTTCCCAGTTCTGATTTGATTCCTCTTCCCACCAATTCCAGATTTGCTGGTGAGGGGAAGGTTTATTTAATATGACACTCTTGAGTGAGATTTAATACTTATGTAGTGTTCTCTACAGCTTTGCCATTTATGCTTGCATGTTACAGCAGGTAGAGAGAGCAATTTCTGAAGCCAGCTTCTTGTCTAAATTAAATGGTTGAAAAAAACTTGATAAGCTGGATGCATTCACTAAATACTCTGTCCTAAAACACTGGATCTGTCCAGTAGTTTCTGTGACTGTCACTCACTATGGCAGTGTCATTTTTCACGTTTCTGTGTTGTGACTTCTCTTTTTTTTCATGAGGATATTAACAGTGTAGACCTGTAGTAATAGATTTCTATGATTGTAAGTTTTTCTTTGAGATATGACTTTAGTTTTACTGGTGAATTGGCATCTATAAATGATAATCCTTTATCTGGTCTGCTGTGTCAATGATGCAGGAAGGGATTTGGGTTACTCATGTGTACTTACCTCACTGACATGACTCATTTGTGTGGAAGATTTGCTCTGTATGATAAAGGACTCTTAGTCTTACAGAGAGGCTTACGCTTCTCAGTCCAGGATTTTTCAGAAATTGCATTCAGTTTAAATGCTCATGTAGGATTTTTCAAGGGACTTAATTACTTCAGCCTGTATTACTTATGCCTAATAGAGTATACTTATCTGCCTTATCAGAGAGATATATCAGCAGCCAGCAGTGTTCAAGTCTTGATCTTGATGATGGCTGCTGTTTTCAGTGCTTTTCATTAGCCTGTTGTCATTATGGGTATCAGTCTGTACAGGGAGGCTGGCTGTTTGGCAGCGCAAATAGTCTGGTGGAGTGCTGCTTCTCAGACCACTGATAGAGTTTTCATATTTACTTAAATTCAACTTTCAGCAGTAACCTAAGCACTGAAATCTCCCTAAAATGTGATTTAGACAATGGCTGCAAACCCTTGCTCCTGTGAGGACCTGCTGTATATGGTGCTGTTCTGTGATTGGTGGTGTTGAGAAGAATTCTTGTGTTGCATGAGTTTCTGCTCAGACTTACTCCTAAATCTTTATCACTTGCAAACACACTCCAGTGACTTAACCATTTGTTTTGTGTTTCTGGTTGAGTAGAGTAAAATTGACCCTGGAAGGCCTAGAGAAGGATGATGACGAAGAGGGCCAAGAGAAGACATCCCCTACTGTCCCTCAGAAAATGGCAAACACAGTGGAGTTCTCCTTAATCAGTGACAGCGACTACAAATGTCGGCACTCTCAGCCAGACTGTGGCTATGCCTTGCAGCCAGACCGATGGATAGAATACATAATACAAACCATGGAGCCTGATAACTTGGAGTTAATATTTGATTTTTTTGAGGTATGTCTCTTTACCCCTAAGAAACAGCTCCAGTCTGCCTTTTGGAGCTCAAGTCAGTTATGGTGAAGATTTCACTGTTGAAACAGGTCTATTGCCTGATATTCTTCATCTTCTGGATTTGTTTACACAAGTATGAGACTACTGACTCCCAGCCCATTCTGTAGGAAGGTTTTCATGAGTCTTCTTGATGTAGCACAGGAAGTTTTTCAGTTCTGCTTATTTAGAAGTCAGTATAAATTAGACTTGAATCTGTGCGTGCAGTATTGCATGCTGTTAGGTTGGCTTGATATTAATCCTTTACCAGAGCTAAGTTATGCTTCTCCTTCTTGAACCTGAACAATGTGTATGAACTGGTTATATCACAATTACTGAATCTAAATTTTTATGTTGTAAGCAAAAGAGATTTCTCTGAACTAACTAGTGCAAATTCAAACTGGATTCTCACTACTGTGTCTGTTATTTTGCACTATTTTTTCCCCTGAAAGATATTAATATTCGAAGTTACTTTTAAAAGAAAGCAACTTAGAATAAAGTTTTTAAAGCCTTCTCTTTTTGGTCTGAAAATACCTTTAAGATGACTTACAGTCGTAATTGTAAAGTGTCTAGTTCCTGAACTTGACTATGGTCAAGTGCACATTCTGTGTATTAGTTCTTCCCTGCAAATGTATACAAAGCTTTTCAGCATTTTAGCTTAAATATTATTCCAGTTAGTTTTGTTCTAAACAAGACTTGGGCATTTTAAAAGACAGACTATTCTATGCATGCTATTTTGATCTGAAAAACTTACCAAATGTAAGGGATGTCAAAGACAAATGTGAGTGCTGTATATTTCCATCAACATTTTCATTTTCCTGATAGTAATTTGTAACTCACTGTTACACGGAACAATTTTAGCCTGAAATTCGTGTTTTCTGTAACACACAAGAAACTTGAGTTGTGTCCTGAGGAGCAAGGCAGAAGAGTTTGTTTAGAATTTTCACTTACATCTAACAGTAGGGGTTTTGGGTTTTTGTTTGTTTTGTTTTTAGGAAGATTTAGGTGAGAAGGTAGTACAAGATGATGTGCTCCCAGGTCACGTAGGCTCTGCCTGCCTCCTGTCATCCACAATTGCAGAACTCGGAAAGAGTGCTGGAACTCTTACACTTGCTATTATGAGCAGAAATCCAAGGAAGACAATTGGAAAAGTTAGAGGTACAGTTGATGCCAACAACAGATGTAGATAACTTTCCTCAAAGACATCTGCTGTTTACTGACATGTGAAGCATTGCTGTTTTTCTTGCAGTGGACTATTTAATTATGAAACCAATCCAGGGATACAATTGTGATATGCAGGCTTCATATGCAAAGTACTGGAAACCAAGAACAACTCTAGATGTTGGACACAGGGGAGCAGGGAATTCTACAACAACAACTAAGTAAGTTTGTTTGCATTTTAAACTAGGGAGATTGTTTTGTGTCATTGACATCAGTTGAGGAAATGCACAGATAAAAAAGCTGCAACCCATAGTAATTTATGTCAGTATCAAGTTGTGGGTATTCTCTAAAACAAAAACTTGTAATTTGTATTTCTGTTGTTTCAATTCTATGCAATACTGCATCTAACAAACCCTTTTTCTTGGCTGTTGTTTCAGGCTTGCTAAAGTTCAAGAGAACACTATTGCATCCCTGAGGAGTGCTGCTAGTCATGTATGTACACACATTTTCATACACACAGCACCTGTGTAGTGCAAACTAGGCTGGCTTGTATGCCTAATTTGCATGATTCAAATCAGTGAATGGTAATTGCACTGATGTAAATTACATCAAATCTCTGTGGAAATTGCTTGAGTAGTGGGAAGTTAATAGTAGATTAGACTCTCATTCTCAAGTCCCTGAAAAAAATCAAAACTTCCATTTAGTATATTGTAGTGGTATTCTAATATTGGAAGAATTTTAATCTCAGCCCTCTACAGACAGTTTTTGGCACTGCTCAAGTCTATCAGCAATCCTTTCAAGGTGGCAAAGGTCCTGCTCAGAGACTGCTGTTTATTGAACCTTGGTGTCTGAAAATGTGACTTGGGAGCTGAGCCGGTAGAATAAACCAATCCCTCTTTTGGTGCTTGGCTGCAGTGAAGACTTGAAATCCTAAGACAGAACTTACAAATTGGGAGATACTGGCTCCATGTGCCTAGATTCTATGATGGAGGTGATCACTTTTATTCCTTCCAGTAACCTTGATCACTGTAGAAAACTGTAGCTACTAAATTACAGTTTTGAACAGTAGTTCCTAATCCCTGAGTGGACACTACAGATTTATAGACAGCATTTAAGATGCTCACAAGAAATACGCATTTCTGCATAGGTAGAGATTTGCTGTGAAGTCATCAGCAGCATCAACAGAGAAGTGCTTCCTTCTGTTTGCAGATTGAAAAGGCTGAAAACCAGCACTCTGCAAATATTTCTGCTAAAAAAGGAGCTGAAAAAAAAGACATGTTCTATTTTCTCATTGTGCTGATTAAAAAAGTGGGTGTCAGGGTGATAATTTAATGAATGGTATTCTTGTAAGCCTTTAAAGGAATGATTTGCAGGCAGGCAATATAATTAAAAATCCCAAAACCTGCTACTGTGTGTTCCTCTTTCTTTATGGCCCTCTCTCTTTTCCAAAAGACTGTACTTAGAGCTTTTGGATCTTTCTTCCATTTTCAAAACGTAACAGAAAATCACATAAAGCTGAAAAGAGTGGGAGAATGCTGGATGCAGCTGTTTCTGCTCTTGCACAGATAATAACACACTGCTACTGTGTTACTCACTAGTGACTCCAGAAATTTGTTCCTTTATGGAATATCTCCTTAAAGCCTTGCAATATGGAGCCATCACTTATCTCTTAGTGTGGTGGTGGGAGGAGGGAGGAAGATGCCTCAAATCATCTATGTTTAAAACATCTGTATCAAAAAATATAGTCTTAGTCTTTCTCTGTAATCAGGTTTATAAGACTTGAATCTTACTAGAGGGTTTACAAGATTAAGCAAGATTTATTTTTTTTTTAAATTGGTAGCAGCCAGTTGTATTCAACTTCTGCTTGATGTCCAGGATGTGAGAATACTTGACAATACTTCACGCAGTTCTGTGGTTCTTGTGCATGTAGTTAATGGGCTTCTGTTGTGTTCTGTGTGTTTTTCTATTTTCTGTAGGGAGCAGCATATGTAGAATTTGATGTGCATCTTTCTAAGGATCATGTGCCTATAGTATACCATGATCTCACGTGTTGCATGGCCATGAAAAAGGTAAAGATCATAGCTGAATTTTATGTATAAATATGACCATTAGAAAAATGTAAAATGTCAAGCTCTCATAGAAATAATTCTGGGGACTCAAGGGATGGAATGGGAATTAATATGCAGCAGTACTTTGTGCACTGAGGAGGGAAGTGGAATTTTTCCTTTTGATATTGTTGCAACAGCATTTCAGATACATGGTTTGTACTCTTCAAGCCTACATTGCAGTCATTTTTTAGCTTCATTCTGACTTAAGATTTACAAGAAAAAAAGCAGACAACTTCGCTGTATTCAGTGGTGTCTATGGGACCTCTTAGGCCTGAATGTTTGCATTTTGTCCTGTTCTGGGTATCTTCCCTCCTAGTTCTGGCAGTGAATCCAGGGAGAGATTGCAGAGCACACTGCTCTGTCTTCTTGGCACTGAGTCTTGTGTCTTCAAATTCCCACACCCATTGCTGTATTGCACTTTATAAGAAGCCTGGTTTTGAACAGTTGTGGAAATGGAACTTTGACTGAGGGGAAGGAATATTCAGTGTATTGTCACTCAGTATTGTCTTGCTCAGTAAAAATTTCTTAGTGAAGAGGGAAAGTGAGAAATGGACAGAACTTTTTTGACACCAAATCTTTATTTTAGGAGTGGTGTGTGTGTGTGTGTCAGTTTTACCCTAGGACATCTATCTTTTTTTATTAGTTTCTGAGACATTGGATAAACAGCAGTAAACTGAACTACCTTGGAGAAATTTTTACTGCAATTCTTTACTTGCTAACATCTTTCCTGAATACATTAACCAATCAAGTTTTTACGGAATAATAATGCTAACATTTTGAGAAGAAAGAACCTTAAAGCCTCTGACTTGCATGAGAGACCAAACATTGGATTTTTTTCAAATTGACATCTGTTTTATGCTTTTCAGTGCCTGTGTTGTCTCCTGAAAGACATAATAAGATATCACTTGTATCTTTATCAGTAAAATAGGAAGCATTCATTGCCTTTAATGCTACTATCTAAAAAGCGTGTAGGCTTTTTTGTTGTTTTCAGTGATGCTTAATTATGTGTTGGTTCTCTTCAAAGAAACTGGATACGGAGCCTTTGGAACTATTTGAGATTGCAGTCAAAGAACTCACATTTGATCAGCTGCAGTTATTAAAGGTACTGTTACCTTGGCTAATACAATATTCTGTGTGTAGAATTTCAAACTGTGTATGAAGCTTAGAGGTTTTGGGAGAGTACAGTGTTTAAAATTGTACAAACAGAACGATTAGATAATTCCGAGGAAAACACTTTTGCACCATTTTTACAACTTGGGTAAACTTCACTACTTTTATCCTCTAGAAATATGGTATCTAATTTTCAAATGTTAAAGAGGCTATGTTGAACTGCACTACCTTCCAAACAGAAGTGCCCTGTCTACATAAAAAAAAAAGTCAGGGGATGACTGGGCTGCTGAAGACCCTGCTGAGATACCTGCCCTCAGTCAAGGAAAGCATCTGGCTGGTCCAAGAACCATATGATTCTTTTTCTTTAAAATTACTTGGTCTGCTCCTTTTTGTGGAGAGAGAATTTGAATGGAGCAAGGGAGTTGGCCATGTCTGGCCTGATTCTAGCTCAGTATGTGTGACTGTAATATAAAACAGGTCAGCCATCTGCACTGGATTGAAACACAGAGGAGAGATTAGTATTCAGACTTTTTCACATCTTGATGTTGAATTATAGTTTGTGTGGGTTTACCCTCCACATGATTTCTGAATTTTCAATAAGCATGTTTTCAGTTCGGTTTTGAGCTTTTCTTGAAATCTTTAAAGCAAAGTCTGAAAGAAAATTGTGATTTGTACTAGTATGTCTTTTATTCTCTTACAAGTTAAGGAAACTGTGTCTAAAATAAACTTTTAAACTTTAAAACTATTTACAAGAAGAATTAGTTACGTTTTACATGTAGGAAGATGTGGGTAGAGTGTTAATGCTGCTCTTATGCTCTTCAGCTGGCTCACGTGACGGCCCTGAAAGTAAAAGATCACAATGGTATGTACTAGTTTGGAAGAGTCTTGGGATTGATTTATTACCATGTAATTATATAAATTCTGTGGTTGCAGTTGCTTGTTGTAATCACATTTTCCCTGAACATTTCTAAATGCTCACGTAGTTAATTTTGTGCATGCTCTAGAGTTCTTTACTGGAAAGGAAAGGACAGAAGCTACTCCCTGGGGAAGCAGGGGCAGAAGGGGAGAAGGTGAATGTATAGATCAATACATATTTCTGAAAAATCATAACAAAATATTTCCATCTTATGCTTCTCCAACTGTACCTTCAGCTTTTCAGAACTGCTGATGAGAACTTTGGTAATTGCTGTAGGATGTCTTATCAGTGCTGTAAATTTTTGGCCTTAATTATCCCCTTTGTAGGGACAGTAAATTATTGCACACATCCTACCTGTATAAGAAAAGATAAAATAAAATAAAAAAAGAAACAAGTTAGCCTTGGTAGGCAAGGCTTCTTCTGGATGTAATTCAGTGGGTGAAGTGGTAAGGGGTGGGAGAAAGTCTGATCTATACTGTGGCAAGTTTCTGAATTCTAAAGCAGGAATTACCAACACCATTGTTGGAGTATGTCAGTGTTAGAGGAAAAGGTGTAGGTAATCAAAAGGGAGACTTGATTTCATTGTTCACTCATAAAGGCCTTACGATTTTGAGCCAGTCTTTTCTTGCTGACATTACTGGGATTATGCTTCTATTTGTTTTAATTCTATATTTTCTATTTCTTTCCAGCATCTTTTAAAGAGGAAGAGGACTCTGCTTTTGAGACCCAGCCATTTCCTTCTCTGCAAACAGTAAGTAGTGAATATGGAGCAAGATGATTGTGGAACATGAAAACCTGTGTTTTACTTTCAGCTTTGCATACGTAGCATGGGCTATTGATTTTTGGATTTAGGCCTCTGACATCAGTGCTGGAACTGAGAACAGAGGCTTTATTGTTGGATACTGGAGGGTTTTCAGAGCTTATAAGTAATAGTTTGTGTGTTTTTCAAGCTCCTGAATTCACGAGCCCAAGCTGTATAGCTCAGGGTGTAGTTAGTTTTACTGCTGGTTAACATGTTGGTACTGCCTGTTAATATATTGACAGTTGTTGTTAATTTTGCAAGAAACCACAGCTGGCCTTTGTCAGTTCCTCACAGAGCCTTGGCCATCTCTCAGAGCCAGACACTGAGAAATGCTGAGTGAATTTCCAGTGTGCTTCCATTTTAGCAGTGTTTTGTGTTAGCTCCACCTTTTGAAATCACCTTGCAAATAATTCTTTACATGAATTTTAAATTCTTTATAAGAATTTTACATGAAAGAATTTTGTTATCATTGTAATGGCAAGCTCCTGGATTTCATACTTAAAACTGTGTGTCACTTAAAATGGTTTTTTTGCATTCAAAAGAACTTTCTTTTTTTGGAAAAAGAAAAAACATTTTTTTTTTAGGAGTACAAACTAGGCATTTCTTACATGTGTTAAGGTGAATTGATTCTCATTTGTACCTTGACAGAATCTTGTCCTTAAGAATTTTTTCCTTTGTAATGTATTCATTAAGTTTAAATTGAAGTAGAAAAGGGTGTATCTGTGTGCTATATAAAATGTTAAAAACCTAGGGTTTAAATTCTACTGTTAGAAACCATTAGCATTAAATTCCAATGTATTCTCCCAACAGTTACCTTCACAGTACCTTGTTGTCCTCACTTGCTGTGGGGTCTCTTCATAGTAAATTTTTTTTCAGGTCCTGGAGTCTGTTTCTAAAGATGTTGGGTTCAACATAGAAATAAAATGGATCTCCCAACAAAGGGTGAGTAAACATACACGTGATTTACTTTGATTATTTGACATTCTCATGGCTAAATCTTGTAATTTGATGTGACGATTTATGAGCTGCAAAGGCATAATTTATGTGGGGTTTTTTGTCTTTTTTTTTTTTTTAAATAATGCATTATTTTTAAACTGGGGATATAATAGCACCACTCCAACAAACGAATGAACTTATTCTTAAAATGATAGAAAGTATGTATAGGGTTGAGTTCCTAATGCAGCTCAGACTGCTTTTGGCAGGAGACTTTTTAAAGTCACTAGATTACAACAGGGCAGGCAGGAAATTGCCAAGAAATTCAGCTTCTGGCCCAGTGCAGGAGCAGCCACATGGTGCCATGATGCAAGCAGCTGCTTTCTTCTAGTCAGCAGGGTTGCAGACTCAGCTGGACTGTGCAGCACTCAGTCCAGAGGGAAATGGTTGTAAAGGCTGGGATTGGAAGCCTGGAGTAGGGGAAGGAAGCTAAGGAGAGTGGTAGCTCCAAGTCCATATGCTAGAAATAACACCAGAGAGTATCTGGTATAATTATTGGTCTTCAGGGAATTTCTTTGTGTTTTTGAAATTACAGTAGGCTTCCTAGGAGTGCATTCCTTGGATGGGGAGACAGGGAATTTTTCAGTGAATCTTATTGCTGTGAGAATTCAGCTGCACCTGCAGGCTGTCAGTCCTGGAGAGCTGTAACCAGCACTGAACAGACTGGAGGATCAACTCTGCCTTCACGCTGGCCAGCTGAATTCTCACTTTGCTCAGGTTGACTGAGAGACCATTGCTGGTTAAAATAATTCTAATAAGCATTAATTTAAGTGGCTGAAACTTGTGTTTTCTTTTTCTAGGATGGACAATGGGATGGCAACTTGTCAACTTACTTCGATATGAACCTTTTTCTAGATATTATTCTGAAAACTGTTTTGATAAATGCTGGAGGAAGAAGAATTGTGTTTTCTTCTTTTCATGCAGATATTTGTACAATGTAAGTTATGAAGAGAGAAATAATGTACTTAGTTTCTGAAATTTATTTTTATTTGGTAAAATTTACTTTGTGTGTAAGAATACACACCAGGGAATACATAACAGGTGTTTTGCTTAGATATAAACTTTGGGTGGCAAAATAGTTGGGAATTGAAATGAGACCACTTTGCCATCTGAAATGAGGCAAAAATAAAATAGGAGAACAAAGTCATAGCTGATATTTTTGTCAAGTGCCTTCCTGGATGCTTCACTCTTTCTTAGCACAACAAAAAAGGTCAGGTTTTCTTTTGGTATCCCAAAATCTTTTACAGTCATAATTGAGGGGTTTGCAAGCCTAACTTAGCAACCTTGTTACAGTATCCAATTTGAAGAATGCATTAGTAAGGTATGGGGCTGTATATTAACAATGTTTAAAAATTCTTATCCTGTATCTTCATTATTATCATGACTCTAATGCACATTTAAGAAGAAAATTCCAGAATTAAATGGCCTTCAGGGATTCTATATAAACATTCTGAGGATGTGGGGCTGAGTTCAGCATCAAGTCTAGCTCCCCTTGAAGTGTGTGTTAAACTCCAGTAGTGGCAGAAGGAATCATTTGAGCAGTTTGTCACACAGTTTGATGCTAAATTGTGGGACCATCTCCTTACACCAGCTAGGAACTGAAAGAACGTGCAGGAAAGAGAAGAATTTCCCTTGAAACAGTGAAATCAGATTTTTATTTTTTCGCTTTTATTTTTTCTTTTGCTAATTGTGGACGTTTTTCCTGACAGGATCCGGCATAAGCAAAACAAGTATCCTGTGTTATTTCTCACCCAAGGGGAATCTAAGCTCTACCCAGAGCTTATGGATCTCAGATCTCGCACAACTCCAATTGCCATTAACTTTGCACAGTTTGAAAACTTGCTGGTAAGCTGAGAAGTTAAAATTAAACTAAATTATTACTGCTTGTTTTAAATCTATCATTTTTGACACTAATGCTTTAAATTACAACTGACCTCATAAAAACACTAATATTGGGTAACTGCCAAAATAATGTCCATTGTTTCAAATGTTTTAAATACAGTGTTTCAAAAATAGTACTGTAAATAAACTCTCTAATTGTATTAAATAATTATATA
>VZTR01014654.1:177267-273832 GCA_013400775.1 Chaetops frenatus | reverse complement strand
CCGGCAGCGGCACCGGCACCGGCGAGCGCGGGCACCGGACTCACCGAGCCGGGTACCTGCGAACCGCTGCGCTCCGGGAGCCTGGGGGGGAAGCCAACACACCCCTCCTAGAGAGATAATCCAGACATAATCTAACAGACTACCACCATCGCCCAGCTGAAACTGTTACCTAAAACAATCCCACGTTACTAATTGTGCAAATCACCTGCTAAGGTTTAGCTTGGTGAAATATCTGCCGTAGTTCCACATAAATTTCCTAGTCTTCCTTAACAGACAAAATTTCAGCCCCTTTTTAATTATGTCCACTAATTAATTTCATCCAAACTTAACACATATTTGTTACAAAACTCATCTGTACCCGGTTTTGATACTGTACGAGTATTACCAGTACCCTAATTGCTTCAACATCAGTTTAAATACAAATACTTGTAACACATTATTTTCCAAAATGAACCAATTAACTCAGCTCTCTACTCCTACAAACAGATGCAGCTATTCCCTGATTAAGTACTCAGAACTTTTGTTTACTTCGAGCTTCCTAAAAATAAACCCAGTCACAGAAATACAATCATCAAAATTATCTTACACAGACACCCCATGCATCCTCAGACACTGAAACAGCAAATTTAGATACCCACACACCAACCACGGAACATCATTTTGGGCTATCGATCAGCAGAAGATGTGTCTTGGAGGCTTTAACCAACCAAGTCATTAGAAACTAGAGTGATTTAAATCCTTCTAGTTCCAAGGCAAACCAAAGGCAAAATTTTAATAAGCTGCTCCTGAGTTAACATCTTGTATGTCGAGTATTGCCTGGAGCAAATGTCCAAGTCTGAATGACAAGTCTGTAGCAATGTGAAGCAGCACAAACCGCAGCAGTGAAAGAGTGGTTTGCAGTTAAGGGCATGTGATCATTCCAAAGTCTTCTATCAGAGGATTTAAGAAAAAATTAAACTATCTTGGATACCTCAGAGTGGTAAATGGCTGCAACAACAGATTTAATGAATAAATTTAGACCCTGAGCACAGCTTGAAGTCCTGGGTATCCACACCAGGGCAGAACGATAGGGAGCAATTTTTATTCCTCCTCTTCCCACTCCTCCTGTTGCGGGAGGAGAAGGACAATAAACAGTGTGCACAGGCACAGCAGTGACCAGTACTTCTGCCACTTCTCCTTGGGACAGATCGTGGCTGGCACCAGGGATATGAAGGGCCAAAACACCTTAGAATGGACATTAGGGAGGCCCAAAGGTACACAGGGATGTGAGATAAGCAAAGGTACAGCCTGACAAAGCAGAGCACAGGAACTACGTGCTCAGCACATCGTGCTCCACACAGATTTAAGGACTGGCAACTACTAAAGCTTCCAGATGTCACAGTAACCACTGAGTCACCTTGGTCTCAGGTCAGCCCCAGCTGGTGTGTGCCCAGAGTGCTCAGCTCTGAGAGCAAGCACTCATTGCAGCCATATGTTTCAGGTCTGCTCCAAGAAATCCAGGCTCTGCTGAGCAGGGAACAGGAAAATCAATGGCAACCTCTGCTGGTTGGTTCTAGACACAGGTGAAACACGTCCTCTAAAGAAATTACAACTAAAGGGACAAAGTGATTCAAAAGCAGGGAAGTTTGACTTCTTTGAAGGCTTCCTTCACTACCAAAAATCCAGTCCTGCTGCAAGCTGCCAGTGGCTCCATCACCTCAGCCACTCGCTAGAAACTGCACCATGCTGACAGCACTAAGTTGTACTGTTTGAAGTATATTTAGAGGCAAGTGAAAATTAAGCAGAAACCAGCTAGTCCTGATGAAACTATGCAGTTGCAGAGGGAATTTTACAAAATTTAGCAATACCAGAATGTTGTCTCAGAGGTAGCAGGTTCAAAGCTCTAAGCGAGAAGTTTTTTTATTTGGAGATTAGAGGCACATTTGGGCCTCTGGCACAGTTTTAAACAAAACACTCCTCAGGATTTTTTTTTTTTAAATTTGTGTTTTAAGAAAAAGAAGTGAGAAAGAGAAAAGTTCTATTGGAAGAATTGCCTTACTGTTACCAAGGCAGCATCCTTCATGGTGCACAAGTTCCCACAGCTGGTTACATCCAGCTGGTGGACTGAGCCCTCTTCAAGCTGAATAGAAGAAGCAATTCCACACCTTCTTTGTAAGTTACATCAGCTAGAAACAACACAAGTCACCATACAAAACAGAAGACTCACACCATCTGATCCTGCTGAAAACAGAGGGGATGTGGTAGGAGCATGAGCTTTGTATACGCAAAGCAAGGCTGTGAAAGCAGTGGTGAAGTGTGACCCTGAAAGGAAACCAGATAAAGCTTCTCAGACAGAAAAAGTCCATATGGAAGGAGATTTAGAAGCTCCAAGCAAAAAAACCCAATCTGTTTGTCATTCTGTTTGGAAAGCAATAGCAATATTTGTTCCCTAAATCCTTTTTTGTAAGGCAGCAGGACTGATGGAAGCAATCCCTGCAGTGCACAAAGCAGCCTCTCAATCACATCACTAATTTCTAGTCTGAAGTCTTCCCTTGTTACATTACTGGATGGTCAGCTGGATTAAATGGACAACAATAATTTCCATAAAATCTTTTTAAAAGGCATTGGTGAGAGCAAAGGGGTGCAGCTGAGAGTGTGGGAGGAGGAACACAGTAGCTATCTATTTAGATGCAGACCAGAATGACAGTGTTGATATACATACCAGCTCATCAGCTTCTATTTTTTTCTGCCCAACTCTTGTTGTGTTTTGTTTTACATATTTTTTTCTTTTATATACTTCCTCCAAAGCCTAAAGAACAAAGGTGTTTCTTTCAGTTTGCTTTATTTTTAATCTTAACTACCTCTTACTTGTCCACGTATCATATGGACACCCTGGTTTTGTTTTTAATGCCTCCAGAATAATTCTATTCTATAAAGCTTGCAGCTGTAGTGCAGCTTGAAGTAGCAGAGGAGGAAGGAAAATAATTTGTTGCCTTAAAAATTGTGTGTGTGTGTGTACATAGATGGGGCTTTCTACATCATATTAGCGTTTGAAGTTGTTCTATGAAGTCCTATTAGTGCTGTATTTAAGGCAGAAATCTGTTCTATTTGTTATTTGGAATATAAAGCCTCTTCCCCAAATCCACCCACTCCAGCTGTCTATTTAAAACCTGCCACGGAGAGCTCGCGCTTACACAGAACACACGGGGATTTTGACCTGAGTGCAGGCATATGATGAGATGTAACAAGTGTGTGTGTGTGTGTATATATATATACATATATACACACAAATAAATCCTTTCTTTTTCCTCAAAACAAGTTTAGGCTTCTTAAACCCCTTATACCCTATAGATACCATCTGACCCCATGCCCTGCTCCAAACCGGGTCAAAGTTCTGAGACAGATCCAACACCACATTTACACCACGTTGTGCTGGGTCCTACATTTAGCTGAGCTGTGAACATCTCCAAGGACGGAGTTTTCACAGCCTGCCTGGGCCCCTGTTCTGATGTCTGACCACTCTCTCTGTGACTCCCACCGTCAGCTCAGAATTTTTCTTGCTGTGGTTTGTCTTCATCCTCATCAAGTTTAAACAACTTGGGCCAGTGGTGAAAACCCCAGAAGTGCCAATTCTGAAGGAAACAGTGTATTGTAGAAACTTTTAAACCATTTCCCCACCTGCTAGTCTCATTTATCAGTTTTGCTGTCAGAGTTCAGTTCCTTTCCTTCTCCCTCCCACCCTATGATCCTAAAGAATGCCATAAATCATGTTACAGTGCTATGGCCCACATAGCCTGTGCTGCAACAAAGACCAAGAGACAGCAGGTACACAAAGCTGCAGGTCTGGAATGCAGATGCTCTAGTGGAGCTCCTACCTCGTGGGTACAGGAAAAAAGCCAGCACAGGCCTTTGCTGCATTAGGGCAAAACTGGATTTGGTGGCAGCAGCAGAGTAGGTTCTGTAAGGTGGAGTAGAAGGAAGGGACTGATCTAATTTGGAGTCAAGGGTGGTGGCAGTTCAGGAAAGACTGGAAAGGGACAGTAGCCTTCTGAAAGGTCAAGAAATGTGAAGGGAGCTGATGATCCCTTTGCCTTTTACTGCTGCTTCTCCAGCAGGCTCAGGTTCAGCCTGATCCTCTGCTGGACTCACTGCTCAGTCCTTTTCTAGCAATGTTTCTAATGATGTAAATATTAGCCATTATCATATAAATGTTAGGTAATTAGGATACTGTGATGCAGAACAAGAAGAAATGGGCAAATAAAATTTTTTTTCATGTGGATCAGTAGAGAGAGATGGACATTCCCATTTGCAAGTTTATCATGCAGTCTTTTCATGCTGTTAAGCAGCAATTAAATCGAATGCTTCTAAAGTTTGAAATTTTCAAATTACTACTAGTATTATTCATGTATTTAATAAATATTAAGCAAGTTTTTGGAAAAAATTGCTACAATCTCCTTTTAAACATTACTGCCTGTGATCTCATGGATTATATTTCATAGCAGCACAGAATGGCTTGGGTTGGAAGGGATCTAAAAGACCATTTTGTTTCAACCCTTCCCACCATGGGCAGAGATGCCACCCAAAGATGAACACAAAGCAAATACTTTCCTGAATTTCATATAAAAGAACATTTTTCTTAAGTGGGAGCTTCTCTCACGATAATATTGATGGTCCCACGACAAACTGAATCCACTTTACAAGCTCAATCTGGACTGACAAATATCACCAAACTCCTGTGCCCTGAATCAATGGAAATAAAACTCTGTGCAGTAAACTATCAGTGAAGAAGTGAATTTACTTCAGGGAAATGTTGTGCAGCCAACTGAATGGTGATAATTAACATTTTTCAGAAAATCCAGAGAGGATTTGCTCTAAACAGCACATAAGCTACAGAATGATGCTATTTACTGTATGGTTCTTTTCATATGATTCTTATCATATATGATAAGAAGCACAACTTAGGATGGTATGAAAAGCAAAAAATTTAAGTTGTGCCCTCAGACAGTTTCATGCATGTGCCACTAACACTGAACCACCTACTCTCACTCTAGCAGCAGTTTAAAAAAGCAAAAGAGAAGTACAGTGGCAAAACAACACCAACTTACTATCTCCCACTGCTCCCATCTTTCAAGAGATAATTAAAATATTAAATCACAGGACAAAAGATAGCAATTAAGAGAACTTTAAATGAAGAAATGCTGAAATGTAAAGAATAGTCTGCACAGTGCAGGTAGCACTGCCCTTTCCTTTCCTGTAGGAATCATATTTCAAAATGATACATAAGAGATTTTAGTACTGCATTCATCCAAAACTTTTAGAGGCATATTTTGACGTTGTTTACTTTTACTAATACTTTTGTCTGTGTCAAGCCAGGAATTACATTCCATAGATATTGGTATTCTAAAAGCATAATTCAAGTGGGCACCAAGAAAGTGTGTGTTGAAAAGGATTCCAGCTTGCCTAGCAGGAGTGTAAGCTCAGCCAGTATTAGCAGTAATTCCATTTCAGCAGAGCTAGAATAAGAAATTTTAAAGCTAGATTTAAAAAAATCCCAAATATTGTGATCGCCTGCTTCAATTTTTCACACACTGCAAGCCAAACAGTTCTCTTAAACTGCAGCATGACCTTTTAAAAGGCAAGAAATTTTGATTTAATGAGTTCAACTGATGAATAATTTATTACAGCCTTAATTAGGCAGCCAAGTTGTAAGGCCCATACAAAAGCAACTACTAAGAACACAAGGATTGAACCCACATACAGTGTTTGTCTTTCAAAATCCAAACTTTGGATGTACCACAGAATAGTTCCACTTCAGTCTAATTCTCTCTTAGTACTGTGAAGTGCCAGCTCTTATGTGACAAACTCAGGGACAGATATCAAGAATTCAAATGCACTCGCCATGGATGTGGCTTGGGTTAAACCATCACAGAACATTCTCCCAGAACATCCAGTCTAACCCAGACAGGCTGGCTGGAAACTCATGCCTGGTCACACCAACAATTTCTGTTTTAGTTGATTATACACTTGACACATTCCGCCCTAAACTTTTCCTTTAATAGATTTTTTTAGAAATACTTCTTCCTCAAGGACACGAGAGGTGGCTCAGAAAAGCACTGAACAATCAGGATCATTGAGGAGATGAAGTCACAGCTCCAGCTGTTGGTATGGGCAAAATCAGTTCAGAACTGAAGGGCTGCTGTTTGTTTTAGTGCAGGGTCTACTGGGGAGCAGGTGGTACCAACCCCAAATCCCAGTAAATCCAATTCCACTAATTCTTGAGAACAAAAAAGCTAAAAATAATCAAAGTAAATTTTTAAGACTATTTTTAAACTAAGTGTTACTCAGGATTACTATTTTACCACATTGTGAAGAAATAGAAGAGAGGAACATGAAAAGGATATTGCACGATAACTATTTATAACCTGAAGGGTGGCACATTTTCTTTTTATGGATTTTAAGCTCAGCTTCATTTAGACCAAATCTTCCTCCCAGCTGGAAGTGCTGGAGAGGTATCACTTCTGTTCTCCTCCAGCATGGATCTATACACACTTGCATCAATATCCATATATGAGAAAGGAAAAGGAATAGCTTCCTGCTGAGAATGATCTACAGGGAAAATTTTGCAAATAACAGTGGAAGCACATTCCTGGCTAACTCACAGACGTTGAATCTGGAAATGAGAGGTGTTAGGAAAATGCCACTGAAAGCAAGAATTACTGACTTTCCTCCCTACACCCCCGAGTCAAAAAATATCTAATTAAAATCTATAAAATCATCATACATCTGATCACTATTTTTCAAAATTAATGACATCTAAATACATTCAACTTCCAATAATTAGTGAATTTTGTCTTATTAGATAATGAGGACATTTATATTTATAGCCAGAAATTGGCACATGTAAAATGTTATGTGAGCTGAGAAATCATTTATTCTAGAAGAAATACCAAACCTGATTTTATTTGCCATCTCTTATTAAAAAAATGAAATTAAATATATACTTCATCAGAACTAAGAACTAAGAGTAGGCTAAATGTAAAGACAATATGGAGTTCTACAAATCCTTTTGGAAAGGACAATATCAGGGAATGGAGAAGTCAAGCCTCTAGATTAAATTCAAGGCCAACTTCTTTCACTGATATTAAATTCACACATAAACCTCTTCCCTCTGCTCAAGATTATGGCTTGAAGCTGGAAGTCAATCACTTAGTTAATATATTTTAAAGATATATTACATCAAACTGCCTCAAACACAGAATATCAATATGCTGAAGGAAACACTGCCTCTAACTCTGTGACTTTACAGCCATTCCATATATTGAAATAAAGATATTAGAGATTACCCTCTTAACAGCTAAGGTTTTATAATACACAAACTAGAAGAAATAAGAATGAGAAATAGCAATTTTTTACAAAGGGAAGGTTTTACACAAGTAATTTGCATTCATTTTTCGGTCTAAGTTATGAAAATACTCAGTAGTCAAAAAAAAAAAAAAAAGCCATAGAAATGGAATAAACCTAGATTTAAAAAAGGCTTATTTTTCTGCTAATGTTCTAACCCAAGTGCTCACAGGGGGATGAGCTTTGGTACATTTCCTTTCACCCCAAAAAATGTTCTTTATAAAACAAAGCAAAAAAAAGTAAGGGAAAAATGGTTCCATTCAAAAAGCTATATTTTATTGTTATGGCAACTGATGTGCTAAAAATAAAGAAATAAAGTTGTTATGGCAACTAGAATTTTAAAGGCAGTCAAAAGTAGAATAATCAAACATTCTGCTGGCTTAAAATGTAACATCTATGACTCAATTTACAGAAAGAGCTTCAGAGACAAACAGAGGTTTGGTTTCCTGGTGGGGATTCTGCTTTGGAGATCACAATTAGTCCAATTCCAGAGAACTCTGAGGAGTACAAGGGAGCAACTCAAGGTGAGGAGAAAATCACACCTTGCAAGTTCTCACAGTCAGGAGGAAGAAACAAACACCTTTTACCACTTATGTGATGTGCTGGTGACCTTACCTAGATCCACAAAATGTATCAGGGTGCCCAGAGAAGCTGTGGCTGCCCCATCCCTGGCAGTGTCCAAGGCCAGGTTGGACAGGGCTGGGAGCAACCTGGGATAGTGGAAGGTGTCTCTACCTATGGCAGGGGGTGGAGCACAGATGAGATTTAAAGTCCCTTTCAACCCAAACCATTCTAGGATTCCATATAAAGGTTACTAACTAATTTTAAATTAACTACTGAAAAGTTAGGAAGTACCAAAATTTATTTGTCTGAAGCAGCAGAGTTCTATCTTGTTGTATGTATGGAATTATAAAGATGCCTATAACTACAGGATGATAATATCTTGAAATTTCTGATACGTCCTTGATGATCATTACAGGGCTCCTAATTATACAAGCACCTCCATGATAATCTCAGAGAACTCCTCTATCCATTATTTCTCAGATCGTCAAAACTGCTACTTCAATTAAAAATTAACAGAACTGTGTGCAAAGTGAAATATTCCAAAAGCCATGATAAGACAAGCCTTAATTAATAATAAGCAAAGCATTTAACAGATAGGAAATTATAACTAGAAACAGTAACTTGTACTGGAAATATTTGCACTTAAACCAGGCACATAGCATGTGCTAGGATCCCAGTGTAAGCTGGTATTTTAACACAGCATGTGCTTTTTATTTTGGCTTCACTGCACTGAAAGTTTAGGTTGCCTCTAGCAGTACTTCTAACTCTTTTCTGACCCACATCAAAAGTCTCTCACCACAATCCGTAAGAGCAGAGCACAGTGAACACAACCCACAGTGAGCAGAACTAGCATGGCCAAAAACACAGCTCAAAGTCAGGCTCTTCACTTGCACTAAACAGACAAGAATCAGATTAATTCCTCATTGCAGCACGAAATTCAGATGTACACTGGAAATTCAAGTAATACACAGGGCTGTGCAACAAGGCTAACACTGAAAATTCAAGCGTATTTCTGTAGTTTTGCTTCCCCAGCCCCAGTATTAACCCTTGAGGCTGGAAACACAGTTAACTCATCCCCTCTCAAGCATCATGTGAAGCTAGAATTCCCAGAAATGCAAATTATGTAGGTAAATATCATATTTAATGGATCTATGACCAAGTCAACAGCTTCTGCAAAGGAAACTCCATGTACAACACTTGCTCTACATACAATACCAGGAGTCAGGATAAATCCTAGACATGGGAATATCAAGACTTTAAATCAAAGTTTCAGGAGTATATATACCGTCTCTGCTTGGGCTAAAGGAGCCTGGCTGCATGTTTCCAAGGCTTGCTGCTGACTCAACCAGACACTGCAGACAGTCCTGAAAAGATGACCAGCTACTGCTGCTCTGAGCTTTCTATGAAATTAGTTTCCTCATTGTGTAACAGCCTAAACTTAATCAAGTGCCTGGCTGCCTGAAATAGATGGTTTTGAGTTCAAAGAAAATGAGCAGACATCCAAGCATTACTCCTTAACTGCCAGCTGTGTAAATCCACTGCTGGCATTCAGCATCAGCATTCTTGTTATATCAGGGGCAGCTGTCCTGGATTGAACGCATATACATACATATAGAAAAGCATCACCAAAGAATATTAATTCCAGCATTTGTGGGTATATTTTATCTCTAATGTGTTTATATATTTTCAAATTTCTGTTAAAGAATGATTGGAGAGTCTTCACAGAAAGGCAAAGGAAATCCCAGACAAGTGACAACAGAGAACAAAAGAGCTTTCTGGAATTACATTTACAAACTCATGAAAGAGAGGGGGCATGGTTCCAAAAGGTCCCTCCAATTCCTCTGCCATACAGGTACCAAAAAGTGGAATTAGACTGCAATGTTACATTAACCTACCTAAGGCTGCCTCCCTGTCCATCCTGCCCAGCCCCAGCACTTGCTCCCATCTCACCCTGACACCACACCTGAACAGTGAATCTCTGAGAGAAATGGGGGGAAGGACATTTTCTAAATAAAAATCTGCAATTACTGTGACTAGCCCTGCAAATGGTAGGTAAGGGTATAAAAACAAGAGATGGAACATGCACTAAAAGAAACCTCTTTTGGTAAGCACGGTCTGAAACTGCAATCCCCACTAATGATGATTTTAGTTTAATGCAGGCTTTATCTTGTACTGCTGAGTCAAAAAAAGGTTGTATTTTGAAACTGGATAGCTTTGAAGACAAACCAGCCATACGAAGACAGCTTTGTCATATGCAGGATATGATTAAAATATGTGAGGCTCCATATCCTCAGTATTCAGCTGTCAGTTTAAAAAACAACTGATGAAAACGCTCAGCAAGAAAAAAAAAATCCTAGCTGCCAAAATATTTGTCTATGTCCACAAAAACCTAAATAAAAGATTGTTAGAAAGAGTACATGCAGTAGCACACTGCAATCAATATCCTTCTGGTTAGTTTACCTCAGCAGCTGCAAATTTGCTTGCTGATAGGAGACATGACTTAATTTGTATGACCATACTCATCATTGCAAAGGGAAAAAATGCCTTAATGGATACAGACTGTAAAGAAGATCTACAGATCTCTACACAAAAGATCTCATCTCTTTTGAAGGGATTCCTGTAACATCTACCTAAATATTAGCTCAGGCCCTTAGAATATCCTCTAGAACACACAAATAACCCTGTCATTTGGGGTTTGATCATGAAGAAGTCATACATAAAGTAAGGTAGCAAAAGGTCCAAAACTCACTCCTATATCAAATTCCAGTTTGGATTTAAGTGATGAATTCATCACTTCTGCATGCTTTAATATTCTACACATATAGGCAGCCCAAGCCTTGCTGGGTTTGTTACAGTTTCAGTTTTACAGAACTGCTGAGGTAAAACATGCTTTAATGAAGTGTTGACCACCAGTACCGGTGTTAACAAAGGCAATTTTGTTAACAAAATTTTAAGAGACTTTAAACACCTAATGTTTGGATTCTTAGCGTTTATCTCTAAGCATTTAGAGCATTCTTTAATTTTTATAGCATCAAACATTAACATACTGAAATCAGCAACTAATAGTCAGGAAAAGGTGGTTTGCTGTCTTCAAGAAAGGTATTTCAAATTTCTAAAGCTCCAGCCCTGGAGTGCTGCAGCCTCCTGAATACCAGTTATGCAACCTTTACTTGAAAGCAGAGGCCAGTTAGGAAGAAGTGGATTTGAGAGGAAAGAGGAGTACCAAGAGTAAGCTGATTGCTTCAAACACAATTATCCCTCAGCAATCATAGCTCTTGCAGTGGACACAGACATAAGAATTTGCTTCAGGTAAGCAGTGCCCTGTGCTAACAGGGAAGATCATACACACAGAATTCCACAAAGACAACACACCCAACAGAAAACTTCTAAAATGATTCAGTTTTACTTGGGGGTGTAGAAAACCATCATTTAAAATGTCTTTACTACAGCTCTTTTTCAGCATTTGCATCATTACTGCTACAGGAAAACTGAACACCTACTAACAAACCAGCATTCAAGTTCAGCTGGGATACCTATTTATGTTTTATCCAGGAAGGAATATCAGGGATTTTCAAACGAGCTCTGAGGTGCCAAGAACTGGCAGCTCTTACCACACTCCAAGGGAACAGCGAGGCAGTGACACATCCCAGCTCCATCCCACTTAAAAACCACTTGTTATCTGCATCAATATTCATATATCCTGAGCTTGTGACACTATCAACAGATATGGTAATATAAAAGTAATATCAATTCTTGCAGTAACCATCATTTAAACCTATTCAGGCCATAATTCTGATACACTCTTGGTTTTATCACTGTTTGAAATGATGGGCAACTCTGCTCCTCTGGTTTGCAGATAATGGATTGTAAATTCACATAGACAAAACAGAACACAGACTCCAAGAGGGCACATGCAAATCTCATTTCTCCACCCTTCAGAATAAATGTGTCAATTGATGTGACTTTTAGGGCAGAGAGGTCATACATCACCTCAAGAGCCAGGAATTGTACTGTGAGTGTGATTTTAGTGTTCTCGGATGTGGTTATGTATGGAAAAGAAACTGCAGAAAAATTCTTAATGCAGCAGAACATTTTATAATTTTATGCAAGCCCTGAAAATAAAATACTACTGGCAATATTTTCCACCTCAAGTATCATCCATAAATATTAAAATTTAGATAACATAAAAATAAAAATCACTAACTGATGCTCCTCCTTTATTTCCTGAAGGAACCTGTCATTAAACTGACGAATTCCTTTGAAGATCAAGAGTGAGCATAAGATTTTCCCTTTTGTGCACACAAAATTGAAATACTTTCTCCAGATGAGTGTTAAATGAATCAAAACTTGGCAAATTAAATTCACCTTAGGGACATTTTATTCCTGAGTTTTTAAGAGTAATATTAACATTTGCTACGGAACTCGGTACTGTGGTACATTTATCATAAACTAAACCTTTTATCTGAAGTCTGAATTTAAATGAAGCTATTAAAAAAATTAAAATTGTATCAACTTCTACTCTTCAGAGACAGTAATTTTTCACTGATTTCTAGGAAGTATTTTCAGTTCCTACATACTTTATTGTCCCACAGCATTGCAGCAGCACTAAGATAATTCAAAGTAGGTGACTGTAACTGTCAGCACCAACAGATCAGCTTACACCAAAAATGAAGCTTCCCATCACTCCAACCAGCAAGAGCTGATTTGTCTCTACAAACCACATTACATTATAAAAATACCAAGAATCTACTTGCCATGAAATGAATGATCTCAGTTTAAGAGAAGAGTTAAGTAACAGTCATCCTATACTTACCCTTTAAGAAAAGGTGAGGAAAAGTAAAACCTAAGAAACTGCCTATACATACTGAATTTTAAAGAAACAGGAAACTCAGAAAAAGTGATCAGTTCCTCCAGATTTATTTTGCCTAATACCCAAGTGCCTCATTCAAAAAGCAAAATAACAGGTATGAGCTCATTGTCATTTCAGTCAACTGAAAAAAAAAAAAAAATCACGTTTTTATTATAATGATCATTTATCATTTTGTAGTAGGATGTTTTATAATTGCTTAGCATACTGCTATGCCATCCTTGATATCTATTTCCCTTAAAAGTCAAGGGAGACAATTCCTAATTAGTAAGGAGACAAAATAAAGATGAAAAAAACCTCCCTATTCCTTGCTATGGAGGCCTAAACTCCCCCACTTTCAATCAGGACAAACAGATGCAGCATTCTGAACACAAATATTTCCTACAAAAATACTCTAATGTTTCAGTCCATTAACCAGCCTGCTGTGGCAGCTGGTGAACAGTCATCTTTTTAATTAGACACCCTTACTGATTAATTAGTCTCAGAACACTGAGCAGTGGAACCCTGCACAATGCCACTGGGACAAAAAAATATTCCTCTTCCCCTTCTTAGTGTTAATTTAACATCCTTTGGTATTGCTGCAAATAACCAGCTTGATTCATTTTCTACTCACACTAAAATGGCCTTCCTGTCTGAGGAATTCTCTCAATTCCCAGCTAAACTGTTTCACACAAATTGTATTTGCTTGACACAAATAAAATAAATCATAAAACTAAATGAACAAAACCACACACACATGGCATCAAGGCACCAGTTCCAAAGTCAACTGCATTTGATCTTCTTTCTATAGAAACAGTGCCTCACTTGTGATCTCCTCAGTTTTCCTTTTACTAACTATGCAAGTAAACTGGCAATAAAATTAAAAAGCCAAGTAAATATTAAGTATGGAAGAAAGAAGCAAATACCTTTTCTTGCTTGAACAGTTTGGGGAGGGGCTTAAAAAATAAATACATTTCTGCATTATTTTTACATGAAAGTTGATCTCCAGTCCTTGGAGCTCAGGTCAAAGATAGATGCACCAAGAAACAGATAATTAAGAGTTAATTCAATACATGGAAGACTGTGCTTAAGCACATGTTGAAGCTGCAACAATGGGATTTGCTATTTTCATCTATCCTATTTCTTCTAACTTTTAATTTTGGACAAGACACAATTCCAGAAACGTGCAACCCTAACTTTTGGGGTTTTCTATTTTTACTTTAAAACAAGAGGATTTGTCTTGTAGGAATCAGAAATAATAATGCTGGTCCAAACTGAACAGATAAGCTACGTATTTTAACCCTATATTGATTAATTCCATCCAGCCCCAAATCCAATCCATTTGCTCCACCTTCTGCAGCAATGGAAAATACTTTCCCTATAATGAGAATTATACTGCTGGAGTAGTGATACCCCTGATTAGTGCCATTTTCAAATTATTAAATTACTGAGGTCCGTTATTTTCATGATATGGCAAGATTTAATCCCCAAATCAATGCCTCTCAGAGCCTGGAAGAATTCTTAGGTTTGTCACTCTTATGTGGCATGACTTATAATGTTATTGGTCCAGACCCAAAACACCAAAAAATAGAGTCAGCAGAAAAAGCTATTTTTTGGCCAAGTCTTCTGAAGCCTGACCCTTTAATTAGTTATTATCTCTAACTGTTCTGAGCACATGCTCATATTGCCAAAGGAAATTATGACAATAAACAAATAACCTTATTTTTGGTTCTCTTACAAGTCATTTGGAAGGACAGCCATTCAATCTTTCTTTTAGACCTTAAACTCAATGTCACCATCCAGTTCAAAACTGTGCATTCTCATTCCTACACAAACTTTCATTGTTTGGAGTCATATAATACTACCAACATCTACTTTATCTGAGAATAGGCTTCCTTTTTCTGATCTTACTTTAAGAAATATTAATAATGATGAATTTAAAGCAGGTTTTGTTTCCTTAAACCACAGCAGCAGCTGCATTTAAAATAAGCCTTTCTATGCTGTTAGATAAACATACAGTTCATTGCTTAATAGAATTCCTATTGTGAACTGGAAGTCTTTTATGAATAAATCATACATTTTAGAATCAGAAATGCTACCTTAAAACAGTCCACCCAAAAGTTTTCAAACTACAGAACGTGAGTGACAGCCTTCTGTTTCTGCTCTCAGTTTACTTACACAGTCACACACAGCCCTGACAGGAAAGAAGTCTCACCCTACAGATTCAGCAGTGAGAACACATGCAAGAATGAAACCATCTAAAACATAGAAGCAAAATTCTGACAATAAACAGTGTAAGATGCAATAAATAAAACATATAAAATATGTTTTATTTATAAAACATGTATAAAACAAAAATAAACCCCATGCAGATGCAACAAGTGTTTTAGGCTAAGTTGCTGCCTCCCTGCCATCAAGGGACCACAGGTTTCCAATTATTTACACACTGGCAGTGCCCGAGTCCTCTTCTGGCAAGGGCACACTGGGGCAAGGGGAGCACAATTCTTGCAGGAGACAATTACCAGTCACTCCAGTCATAAACAAGGTACACTGTGGCTTGGCACCCACAGTTTATCAGAGCTCTGAATGTACCTCATCATGGAAAAATTCATTTGAGTCTCTGGGTAGGAACCAGTGAAGATGAAATAATGCCAAGCAGGCAGGAGGAAACACACTGCCAGTGAACTGACCTCAGCTCGTGCACATTTTCCCACTTATATTCTTTTAGCAAACAGACCAGACATGCTTTTTCAAAAGCTCTTAAAGTACCAATATTATCCCTTCATTATCATAAGCAGGTTTTTCTCACTCTGATTTTATTTGCCTTAAAAATAATTACATAAGTAAAAATACACATTTATCCCTACTGATGTTTATTTGACTCCCCCCTTCCTGTCAGGTGCCACGTGCAGCACTGTGAGGAGCCCATGGCACACATCCAGCAAGGGAGGTAAGGCAGATTTTGATTGTCATACAGAACACATTTACATATATGTCAGAAACCAAGCAGCTGCCAAATCACAACTCCTACTCTCTAAAATTGTATGCAAGGCCTACTATTGTGCTCCAGTCAAAATTCCTGAGCAACTCAGGGTAATCATCAAGCTGGAACTCAGCAGGAGACCTAAGAGAGTGCAAGGCAGTGCTTGTCAGCACTTGTGAGGGCAGAAGTGTTGCTTCCTCCCTTCCCTCCTGAAACTCCAAACTCACCTAGAGATGGGAAATGAATGCTCTGATCTAAGGGAAAGGGAACACAGCTCACCAGATCATTCCTGACAGGCTGCTGATCTCCAGTGCACAGGACTAGAGGGCATGGAGGCCTTTTGGAGAAAATAAGTGCAGCATTGAGATTTTTAAAAGAGACATTTTATTGATAATATTATTGTAATAATTATTGATAATATGATTATATAATATAATATTATTTAAAAGAGACTTTCAATGCTGAATTGAGACTCTAAAACAAGCCCCCAGTTACCCTCTCCTACAGAACACACTGAACCAAGTAGTCCTGCAGCTGAGAAACACTGCAGCAGAGCTCTGCATACAGATGGATATATGCAGTATAAAGGCACAGCCAGATTTCATAGATGATGGGGCTTCTAGCTGGCCAATCTAACACAGCACTGCTGCACAAGACTGGAACAGAACAACAAATGTGTCTGTATCATGGTCTCTAAACTAAATTTATGTGCTGAGAGGCTGCTGTCATTCAGAGTATCACAAGGCACACATTTCTGGTCTGCCAACAACACAGCTCTTCACTGGTGAGCACAGTTTCACCAGAAGTTAACCAGTAACACTGCAGTAAAGTCAGAGTTTTTACCAGATTTCACTCTGTCCCCATAAGAGGCAACCATGAATCAGGTTTTCAGTACTAATAATTGCAGGTACTGAGTTCATCTTTCAAGCTGTGCCAGTATCATGACAGACATTTTTCTAGTGGTCTCCAGTGCTCTTTTTCTCACTGGGGTGCTGCAATTGCCAATTTAACCCAGGGGTGCAGGTCAGGCTGGAGTGCTGGGAGAGCAGGCTCAGAGGAAGGATCTGTTACCATGGGCAGCATGGAACAGAACCCTGGGGACTGCTGCAGGAAGGGGGAGCTGTTTGAGGGAGACAGAGCTTCTGGGGGCTTGTGGGGTGTCAGTAATAGGAGGTGCCACCTCCTACTTCTGGCATTTCAGCCCACTTCATTCCCAGGACTGCACGTGCAGAGCATCACCAGCTCTTCCCCAGCCAGGAGTGGCTCAGGAACACGTATGTTCAAAGAATATACTGCTGAAGTGGTCATGTCCAGCTTCCAGAAGAGAAACATCAAGCAGAATGACCAGAATATAAGGAGACAATGAATTTGTGGAAACATATACATAAACTGAAAGAACCAAGATGAAAATTATGGGTTTGATGGGAAGAATAAAAAATTATGGAAAAAAATAAAGTTAATGTTGTTGGTATATTAGGATGGTAGCACACAAATAATGCAGAGAAAAGAAATCAGTTCTGCTTTCTCATACAAGAGAAGCAAGTAAATAGTCATTAATACCCAAATAACTCTGAAGCTTAACATTATTAAGTTGTTATTATTATTAGGTTATTCTTGACACACAAATGGTAACACTACAACCAAGACTTTAGTAGTATATATTACTGAAATATATATTCTACTACTCTCTCTGCTTACTTCACATTACTGACACAACAAAATGGAACTGAAAAGTTCTGTTCACAGACAGAAATATCAGATAATAATTAATTAAAAAAAAATCAGCTGACTTTTTTTTCTGGAGCATCCCATATTAACTCTTCCCAAAGATGGGCTCTACCTTTGGTACACCATAGGCTCTCTCCTGTTCATTTCTTTCATTAGTCTTTTACTGCCAAAAGATGGAATCACCAGCAGTTTAGACAGTCAGACTACAGAAGAAATTTTGTTATTTCAGAAGTAAAATTATTTACTTTAGAAAAAAACATCTCTTTGCATAAATGCTTCAGTTTATCAGAGGATTTAAATTTTTCATCAGTAACACTGTCCTATTTTGTATTAAATACTTTATAAAGTATCATCTTCCAAAATATACATCACTGCAATATTTCTGTAGTGAAAAGGCCAAGTGTAACAAGGTATTTTTAATGCACAAGGCTCCAGCATCTAGATAAACCTTGCATTTTAGAAGTTTTCCACTCCCTCCTCCACCATGGAACAAACATCTTTCCCACTTTTGGAAAGCAGGAGCAAATAATGGGGGTGGCTTTGATGCAACATACAGCTGACAGATGTCCTGTGAATGGTTTCCAAGGAAAATATAACCCAGCTAAACCATCAAAATGAAAAATTTACACTATCAAAACATTCTTCCTTCTTGGTAAAGAAAAAGAAGCCACCAGGACAGCTCTTGCTCTGGGAATGCTTCTAAACTTCACAAACTTAACTAATTATGTCAAAGTAAGAGAGCAAGGAGCAAAACAATATGAGAACACTATGCAAGGAAACTTTGAGTAACAACATCTACCCCAGAATTTCTGTGTGGATGGATAATTCATGACCCAGGTAAGAAATCCAGCACTTGCTCTGAGCAGCACAGAAAATGATCTCCATCTGTTTCTGCCATGAAAAGCATATTTGAGACTGCTGCTCTTCTCTCTCTTCAGATCCCCAAATCCTGAGATCACCTGTGGCACTGCACAGAGCTTGTGCCACACAACACAGAGCTTCTCCCTTGGCCATCACAGATCTAAGAAAATCAAACAGCTCCACAGACTTCTTAGAATGCTCACTGACTGCACTGATGGACACAGAATGGGAATTAATTCCCAAAAGGATTCTCCTTGCAGCTCACCCATGCAGCAAAGAGACTGGTTTCCTGCTAGGTCAAAATGTTTTTAACATTCTTTTTTAAAATAAACAACAGAAAGAAGGAATACTCAATTTTGTGATGTTTTGTTTGGGTTTGTTTGGGTTTTGTAAGAATTGATACCCCTAAAATGAAGGCATACATAAAACAAACTTTTGAAAAAACAAAGCAGTGGATGTGAGTTTGTAAAAAAAACCCACAAGCAAACATCTGAACAAGTTGATGTTCTTATTATCAGCACAACAAGAGAATAGAAAGCTACATGTCAAGTATTACTACAGATATAGGTCAGCAATTTCTGCTGCTAATGCCATGCAGCAGTACCCATGGCAGGAGGTAAAGTCACAATTTCAATTGCTTAAAACAACTCAAAGTGTTTCATTCTTCTGCTGCCCTGCCACTGACTGAAACTGCTGCCCAGGAGAGTTCATCTTAACCAAAGGAAAAAAAGGTGAACAAACGAAGGAAAGAACAAATAATCAATCCCTCACCATTGTGATGAGTAATCTGTATTTATCCAGCATTGCCTGGTTGTCGTGGCATCCTGCCAGCAGCTGCCAGATCTCTGCCCTCAGTGCTTCTGGAACACCACTCTTCACCAGGGTGGACAAGCCATTTGGTCTCACAACCAGGTTATTGTGCCTGAAACAAAGATGATCATTTGCTTGTTACACTCCAACTACAGGAGTCAAAATAAAGATTAAAAATATTAAAAATCTTTAAAGTTATTCACTAAAGCAGAATCAGCAACTGGCAACACAAACTTTTCTTCCACTTGTTATGGTTGTTAGTGTTTGTAAGATGGAAAGCAAAAACTCTGCAAGGATTTACAGTAAGAACCAGTGGCATAATGTAGTGATATCCAAATTCTCTAGGTGTGGAGACATTAATGAAAATTAACAATAAACAGTTGCAGAATTTGAACTAAGTTAGCTAATGAAGAACAATTTGAATTGAAAGAGAATAATATGCCATCTGTGCAGTCAATTCAATTTAAATGCTTGTTCAACATATATGTTTTAGCTTAGGTTACAAAAACTAAATTAAAAATAATGTAAGCTGTACAGAAAAATGCATTTTGGAAAACAAATAAAGACAATTCTAAGAGTACTATTACGAAGACTGAAGTTCTAGTTCCATGCTTCATGCCAAGAGTATGTTCCAAGTCCCACAGAACAGGAACACTCGCACACACATTTGTACAATTATCACTATTTCAAATAAATCTGCCTGTTGGTGCTTTTCTGTCTGGTTATACACACACATCAAGAAATGCAGGAATACAAAAATCACTGCACGTGCACAATATTACAGAGTTTGTAGTCACAGATGCTGAAACCCCCTTTTGGAGATGACAGTATTTGCTGATCTAGATTAAAGCACTCTTAGACTCAATTTTCAGAGCAATGCAGCAGGAGACTGCCCAAATGGATTTTTGGCTCTTTCTGCTGTAGGAAGTGCTGTGCTCTCCAAGTGCTTTGACCACTGTTGTTTTCCTGCTCTCCTGGCAGCAGAGTAGTGAGAGTGCCTGTTTAGCCAAATGCCAGCAAGCCGTGATTAATTAAATAACCTGCAATTTGATTCTGGATTTGCAGTAAATGTTTAGAATACTCGTTCTATGAAACAGGTCATTAGGGCATGAACAGATTACCACTGCTGTTTACATTTAAAAGGTACTCTAGCCAATTTCTTTTTCCTGTGCTTTGGGGATGATATCCCCATTTTTCCAAATGACCTGAGAATTGAAAAGAGTGTGATTATATAACAGCTTTATTCTTTTAAAAACAGTAATTATTTTTAAATGTGCAGTGCATTACAAGTAGTTTTATCTTTACCCCTAAGATACCCAAAGAAAAACTAGTTCCTTTTCACTTTTTCAGTCCATTCTGCAGCCAGTCACACTCCCCTAATGATACTGTGATGGGAAAGAGCTAGAAAGAAAAGCAATATTCACAGGAACATTAAATGCACTAAGCACTTGACTGCACAGGTCCAGAGAAGGCCCCAGAGAAGCTCCAAGGGCTGGAGCCTCTCTGCTACAGACACAGGTTGGGATAGCTGGGGGTGTTCAGCCTGGAGAAGAAAAGGGCTGCAGGGAGACCTTACTGTGGCCTTTCAGTACCTTAGAGGAGCTTATAAAAAGGAGAGAGAGAACCTTTACAGGGGCAGACAGTTATAGGGGAATGGTTTTAACCTGACAGAGGGGCAGGGTTACGTGGGTATTGGGAAAAAATTCTCCCTTGTGAGGGTGGGGAGGCTCTGGCACAGGGTGCCCAGAGAAGCTGTGGCTGCCCCATCCCTGCAAGTGTCCAAGGCCAGGTTGGACAGGACCTGGAGCAACCTGGGATAGTGGAAGGTGTTCCTGGCCGTGGCACAGGGTTGGAATGAGATAAGCTTTAAGGTTTTTTCCAACCCAAACCATTCTGGGATTCTATGACTAGATACTCTAAGCAGTTACAGAATTATGACATGCACATTGAGGAATAAATATACAGTAAATACATCAGAAAGGTGAAGCTCTAGTTGTGGATTAGTTTGGTTATTACATGGATCTGGGCATATGTGTTATGTAAGAAACAAAGAAGGGCTCCCCTGAGGACTGGGCAAGCTGATCAAATGGACATGATGACATTCCCATAGAAACCTAACAGGGAAATTTTCAGCAACACCAAGGAAACAATACAAGTAAGGCAACAACTAATGTACATGCTGTAACACCATCCTGAACATAATCCCAACTGGGAATTTGCTGGCTCTGTCCTGTATTTGTATTTTATGGCAAAAGTAATACTTTAGCCATATGAGTCCATGCTGGAGAGCATTACTAACTTCCATAGCCAACCTTCCAAGTACTGAATGGCTCTTTGGGAAACAGCTTGAGCAACCATAAGCCTTCTCAGAACAACAGAATGAGCATAAAATAAAAGTTTGTCTTATTCTAAGCTTATCCTTTATCATGGGGGGGGTCACCATTCATGGATGCTGACATCTTTAATTTGTTACAATATGTTGCAATTCTCCTGCACAAACTCATAAATCCAATTTTAAAATATCAGAGAGCAAGGACACAGAACAGCAATGCACAGACTATGCTCCAACCCGACAAACATATATTTGTGATCAAAGACTGTTATTGATCATTGCTATTGCTTTTTTTTTTTTTTAAGACCAGTCAGCTACAGCAGCTGCTGTCAAGAACAACTTTAATGCTGAGGATTAAAATAAATAAATATGCCATTACTTTTCAATTGTTTGTTCTATCTTTTTGGTAAATAATCTTACTCTTATTTCTGTTTATATGCCTGAATGAGAGTCTTGGAACAATGTTTCTGCTGAGTCCAACAGGTTACAGTGACATTTTAATGAAATGACAAATAGCAATTAAAATGCAAGAAATTTTTCATCTGAGAGACAAATCAGCACATCAGTTCCCTAAGTGGAAATGTTAATTTTTGTTTGTTTATTTTTTTAACAAGTGCACAGATCTTCTACTAACATATGGTACAGTTTTCAACACACTAGAAGATTTTACTTTGATTTATTTTTAGTTTTTAAATCCTTACCATTTTTTGACTGCTACTCTAAGTTTTGTTCTTAAAATGTAACATAACACTATTCAAGGATTCAAATAGTTTACAGACTTGAATTTCTCTCAATAGGTAATACGGCCCGAGACACTCCTGAAGAAATGTTTGCTAGTCTTCAAACATGTTGGGATCTCCCATTTCTCACCTCATTTTTAACTAATTTTAAGCTGTTTTAACTACTAAACAATTCTCTTGACTTATGTGTAAGTGAAGTTAGGATTCCAAAACCGTTTATTCCAAAAGTCTTAAACGTTTTATTGTGTTGATTAGTACACCTGAGTAACCAGAAGAGATAGTTGGATACATGAAATACAAGACCATGAGCTGTGGATGTCTTTTTACCTCAGCATGCTCATCCCCAGAGGTCAGGTATTTGTCAAGGACACTGGTTAAAAATAGAAGAAACAACTGACAAATGAATTTTTAAAAAAAAGTTAAACTGAAAAGTAGCATGTTCCAATCTTGGCTCTTGGATTCAGGTCAGAAACTTGGGTGACAGAATAGTGAAAAACAACCAGAAGGAAAGGGTTCCAGAGGGAAGGTTCAGTTCAGCTCAGTAAAACCTCGTGATGCCTCATCCAGAAACCTTTGTGTGAGATCACTGTACAGATGAGGTCAGCCGTAAAAAGGCTGTTTCTCCAAAGCTGCAGAGTAGCCAAGTAAAGGAAGGAATTGCCCAAACAAATCCTTAAAATGTTGTTCATCTCTCTCCTTGGAGTTAGGAAAAGGAAATGGCCAATTCCAGATTAAGGGCCTCTGATTATTTTTGTCTCCAGCAGCAGGAGCTATGACTTACACAGGGAAAACAAAGTAAGTGGTTCTGGCACTTGCTCAGGTCTCTCTGAGGCAGCAAACAGACAGACTTTTTCCTCTCTTGGCACAGTAGGTGCTGTTACTGAAGCACTTAATTAAACAACAGAAATAACACTGTTGAGAACATAGCCTGGGCTTACAAACAACCTTCATTTTATTCACCAACAGCAAGCATTTCAGTGAGGATTCACTGTCTTTCCAGATTCCTTTTCAAGTGCTTACATATAGCACATTAACATAAATAGAAAAAAAGTGCTTCTAAACAAATTCAATGTACAGCAGCTGGCACACGTGGCTTGGATGGGACACATGGGAGTGCTGTGTCTGTCCTGTCCTGGCACTGAGTTTCATGAGGATTTAACACCCAGCCCCAAATGACCTGAAAGTTCTGTCTGTGAAGACTCATACCTGCTGTGTGAGCACACATAAATACACTCTCAAACACCAAACAAAACCAGACTTTTGCACATGCTACGGGAAAGATTAGTCAGAAAAACTCCACGTTATCTATACCAGTCCCCTTTCAATTAAGTTTAAAAATTGCACTTCAATGTGTCTTGCATTTTAGTTTTTAAACTGTGTAAGCTGAAGAACTTCAAACCTCCTGCTCAGAAGCATATAGTATCATACATCAAATAAAAGGTTAATATCTAAAATCTAATATAAGAAATTAAGCATTACCATCTCCCCAGTAACTCTCCCCAGGAATACAAAATCTTCTCAGGACAATCCTTTGACACATCACCAGTGCCACTGGAGAGTTCATTATCACTCTCTGTAAAAATAAAGAAAAAACAAGAAAACAAAAGCATGCACAGGTTTACCCAAGAGCACAGACACTGAAGATGCATACATATAGGTCTCTGACAATTTTTTCTTATGTATCAGTTTTAAAAGCGTAAAAACCCACAAAATTTCAATGTAATCATAAAGAATGTTTAGCAGATGTCACAAAACAAGTGTATTAATAAAGTTATCATAAAGTTTAAAAGAACAGGACTAGGGAATAATTCACAGCAGTGTTACCAGAGAAAGGACTGGGACCTAGAGAAGCATTATATAAGAAAAGTTTCAAGGCTGTCAACTCTCCATTTAATGAAATTTCACTGTGTTGAACTAGAAGTCACATCCACTCCAGACTTCACATAAAGAGAAGTCTCTGTTAAAGCATAGTAGATAATGCTACTTCATTACACCACATCCCTTTGGCTACCCTGTGGTACCCTGAGCTCAGGAAGCCTTCTCTGAGCCAGTAAATTTTTTTTTTACTGAAGCAAGTTCATGGATGAGCAGAAAAAAACCAAGACTGTGACATTAAAGTCATAGTGCACGGAACAGAGAGAACTGCTTGAAATGAAACCTCCTAACTATTAAGAATGAAATACTTAGGGAGGGATATATGCCATTCTGTGACTTAACACCCAAACCCAGAAGGGATAATGTGGGTTTGGAATACCTTGCTCAAATAACCATCCAATCCAAGTGCCCATTAAGTGTCCAAGTGTCTCATGGGCCTGTGCAGCTGCCCACAGTAAGCTGGACAGTCTAACTCCATACAGCAAGTCCTTATGCAAATATGGTCTTGCAGCTATTTGGACTTTTCCCAGTTTTATCTGAATAAAATACTGGTAAGAATTGAACAAGTGCAACTTCAACAACACCAGATGCCGATAGGCTCCAGCTCTCAGTGTCTTCAGTAGGAAACACAACCCAAAAAGAGACACAGCAACAGCCCTGTTACCATCATCACAGAATCCCAGGTTTGCATTGGAAGGGTCCTTAAAGCCCATCCAGTCCCAACTCCCCTGCCATGGGCAGGGACACCCTCCACCAGCCCAGGATGCTCCAAGCCCTGTCCAGCCTGACCTTGGACATTTCCAGGGATGGGGCAGCCACAGCTTCTCTGGGGAACCTGCTATCCTCAGAGGCTGCTGAAGCCATGGACAATTTGATGTTAGAGGGCTCCAACGCTGCTCTTCCCTACGACCTGAACTGTCTCCAGAAGTTAAAACATAAAAAAAAAAGAAGAACCAAAGCCACATCTGGCCCACAAATGCCTTCAATACTGTCTTCCACACTGCTCTGTCACATCTTGTTGCTGACCTGATATCCTGAATTCCCTCAGGTGCATTAAATACTTCAATTCCAGCTTTATGTTGACAACAGAGTAGTTCAGGTAGAAGAGGATCTTCAGAACTTGTACAGTTACCCTGTTAACTCTTCATCCTGATCATTCTCACTTCACTTACAGATTTCTAATTTATGCTCTTAGCAGTTGTCAAATACAAGTCATTAATAAAATATCATCAGTGCTTGAATTTGACAGTGAGCTGTGAGGACAGAGACAGCATCTACTGTATTCCAAGGACAATTAACAGCAAAAACACTGCCCTGAGAGAAGCATATCAGAAATCTCTGTGTTTCAAAATGAACACTACGTTGGTGAAAGCCTTCAGCCTAGAACCTGTCTGCACAGCCTTACAGTTCCGAAGTACAAGCCCAACCTCCATTTAAATAAATCAGAATTAAAAATAATCCAAACAAAATAACCATCCACCTCTGCATCACAAATCTACAAAAAAACTTGATTTTAAGCTTTCCCAATCTTTTGCATGCATTCACTAAACCTAAAGATGGAAATAAGAAGATCTAAAACCCTCAAGTTAATAATTTTACCTAAAATTTTATATCACAGTGACAGGTTTCCCAGTAACCACAGGAATCAACTGTGTTCTGAGGGGAAAAAAAAAAATGTATCTGAGGACTCAGCTTCGCTTGTAAAATTACCAAACTAGTGTAAAGGCCAATTTCCTCACTTACCACACAGGCATGGCAATAACTAACAGAAAAAAAACCCCAAAAAAACCAACTAAATGCATTACATTTGTTTAATTCTCTCCTCTCCTGGTTTGCACAACCGTGTCAGAGGAATCAACAATAAATGCAATCCCTTCTACTTCACATGGAAAGAAGAAAAAAATTTTAAGAAACCTCTGAGATGAGCACATTTGCTATTCAGAGACACAAGGTACACAGTAATGATACTGGTACATATTAAGAATCTCAAGAAACCCAGCTCACATCAGGAATTTACCACAAACCACAATGTCAGAAAGGTTTTACGCATTCGAAGTAAAGGAAGAAAATTTGGCACCAAATGCCAAAAGGAAGAGATTAGAATTTCTCTGGAAAGACTGAAGAACTACAGCACATCTCTACAAGAGTTAATTGTTGCTGTTGAGTCACACATGACACAGAATACAGTGTTCTTTTCTCAGCTGCAAACCGAACACCCTTTATAGGGCACATCGTAACAAGCAATATTTCATTGGTTACCACTGACTCCATAACATCACAGGCTAAAAAGTATAAACAATTATTCTAACCAATTAGAAAGACTCTCACGTACTGTTTTCTGCAGGTGTGAGTTGTTTCTCATTCTTGCTGTTACATTGACACAAAGTTAATGAGAACATGGATTGTTTTGATTCAGTGTGTGAATACTTCATTTCTCACAGACAACTTTGCTTCATGGCTTTTGCTGAGGATTTCTCAGACTTCAAGCCTGTTTTTAGCCTCGACAGTTAATGTTGAAAATGCACACAAACAAACCCTGCAGCCTGGAATGAAATCTGATAAAGATGACTAAAATCCCCCGGCAGACCAAAATGTTTCAAAATGAAGCTACACTGAATCCTTTGAGCAACAAAACACACAAGCTCTTAAGGGATCCAGGCCTGAGCTTGCCAAGGAATACGGACATTAGCCTACAGAAACAAACCCCTGCGTTTCTCACTCTGCTGGTATTCCGTGCAAAATTCTTCGAAGTTCTAAAGGAGACCAGTGTTACACAGCACATACACTCCAGCGCTTCAGCCTGAAAATTCTTTCATCTGGAAGGCTTGGCAGTGTTTGAAATGTATTATTCAGTTATATGTCAGAAAATCTCAGGCCTTAATTAGAAATGCCATATGCTCCCTTTCAAAAGATGCTAACGTCAAACTTCAAAATAGAACAGGGCAAAGGGAAAAGAATAAACAGCCTTAGAAATATTTTCTTTGTTTCCATTCTAAAGAGTATTTACATATTATATGCTTTTAAAGCATTAAGGTACAAACTGAAAAAAAAAAAAAAAAGATGCTATGAGAGGGATATTTAACTGAAGATTTGGGTATTTTTACACAATTTTTTCCACATCCCCAAGCATCTATAAGCCAGCAGAACTAGCCAAACTGTGATTTAATCCACCTTTATTCTGCTGGGAAAGCCACAGAACCCTTCTGAACATTCCGTGCATTTCTCCCTTCCTCCTGTATTTGCCCTGGCCTCTCAGAGCCATCAACTGGGCAATATAACTTCAACCTGGTCAGAGCAGGTGGCTGATGGAAGACATCTCAAGGGAGCAACCTTGGGGTTGTGAATGTGTGTACACACAAACAGGCTTTAAGACTACCCCCAGGAACAGTAAGTCTCAAAGGTTTTCTGTTTTGTTTTGAATTGCAGCATGATTCACAAAACTCACAAAAAGGTCATGCCTCATGAATCAATTCCCTGAATTTAGAGCCTTTTTAAAGCAAGCCTGAAGGATCACACTCCCACAGCAAGCATTGCTCTGTATGGTATCAGCATGGAATAATCCTTTGGGCTGGAAGAGACCTCTGGAGATCAGCTGATCCACTCCAAGCTCCACTTAGATCAGGTCACCCCAGGACCTGAGTGAGAGGTGAGCTGGGTTTGGCTGGGAGCACCAAAGGGGCTGGGGATGCACAGTAATTTGGGAGGGGACACAGCTGGAACAGATGACCCCAACTGACCCATAGGGCATCATGCTCAGCGTGTAGAACAGGAAGGAAAAGGAGAAGGGAACTTCAGTGATGCCATTCCTCTTCCCAAGCCACTGTTACACATGACGGAGCCCTGTTTCCCAGGGGATGGCTGAGCATCTGCCGGTCTATGGGAAGCAGTAGATCAATTTCCTGTTTTGCTTTTCTTGAGCACACGGCTTTTGCTTTCCCTGCTGAACTGTCTCCATCTCAATCCATGAGTTTTCTGTTTTCTACCCTTCTGACTCTCCTCCACCTCACCAGGGAAGAGTGCATGAGCAGCTGTGTGGGGCTGAGTTGCCAGCTGGGGTCAAACCACAGTAAGAAATCAGTCTTGAACACCTTCAAGAAAGGAGATTGTAAAATCTCTCAGGACAACCTGTTCCACTACTTGACCACACTGATGGTGTAAAAACAAACAAGCCAATCGCCTGTCAGAGACTGAAATGTTATCATTTATGGCCTAAACATCTTCATCAATGACTTTTGCCTATTATAGAAAAACCGTATAAAAACAGAAGCTGAAGAGCACCAGAGCCCGAATGGGGCCCTGCACTGCACGCTGATGGAGACAAGATAAAGTGACCTCAGGTCTGAGTTTGGGGAGAAGAATTCATTCACAGAGGGATCAAGCTTAGCACCTTGGGAGTGCAGACCACAGCCTGGGGCTATCAGCCTGTGCCAGGCTCGCACAGACCCTCACACCAAAGGGTGGGGGAAGAAGAGAGATTTTGGGAGTGAAGTGAAAAAGCCTCTGGTCAAAGGCAGTGAATATCCATCCTCTGCTGTGCAGAGGAGCTCGGCTGTGGGGCCTTTCACTGTGGGAAAAGCCACATCCACGTGAGGGACAGCAGAGGGGGCCTCACGGCCCATCCAAGGCCCCCCCAAAAGGGTCCCCAGACCAGAGCACTGCAACATGATGCAACAGATCCACAGTGTTGCAGGGGACAGTGCCACACTTACCCTCCCCAGGGGAGGCACATGGGCATTCCCACCTGGACAGAGGTGTATTAATCCATGGGATTCTATACTTTTCGGTGAGGGGCAGCAGGGGACCCTCACCAGCCAGAGGAGCAGATGGAGGGGAGCCACGAGACATCACTGGCACCCTTGGAAGGGTGGTATGTTCCTACCTAACCCCTGGCACTCTCTCCCTGTCCCCCCACCCATGCACATCTCTTTTTCTATTTCTTTCTTTCTTTTCTCTTCCTTTATCTTTGCCTCTTTTACTATTAAATAAAATATATCAAGTGTTTTAGCACCAACATCTAACCCAATTTGGTTTTAATCAAGTTTTGATTAAAAGATATTTCATATTTTAAAGTATATTTTGAACCTTTCTGGGTTTGATCTGTTTTATTCACAGAGATTTTGTTTTCCTTGCTCTTCTGTGTTAATTCAAATCATAACACCAACCCACCAGAACCATTCTTTTTACTAACCAGAATTTCCCAGGTTCTGGAAAATTTCTTGTGTCTGGTGCTCGTTACCTCCCAGCCTGTCACCAGGCACCTTGGAGAAGAGTCTGGCTCCTCCTCTGATGTAGTAGATGTAGACAGCAACACATTTTCCTGCCCAGCCTGAACCAAACCCAGTTCCCTTAACCCCTCACTGTCCAGCATGTGCTCCTGCCATCTGGCCAGCTTGGCCACTGGACACGCTGCAGAGTGTCTGTGTGAGTCCTGTACTGGGGAGCCCAGAACTGGCTGCACTGCAACCACGGCCTCACAGGTGCTGAACTGAGGGGACTGATCCTGCCCTGGACCTGCTGCCTGGACTCCTGCAAACAGCCCAGGCTGTGCTCAGCTGCCTTTGCTAGGAGCATGTACTGCTGACTTGTTTTCAAAATCCTGTCTGCTGGGATCTCCAAATACTTTTCTGAAAAAGGCACTCTTCATCTAGTTCATGTTCAGCTGGTCTCGTCACAGGAGGTTGTTCTGTCACTGATACAGGACCCAGCACTTGCCCTCATTGAACTTCAAATGGTCTTGCTGGTGCCTTTCTCCAGCCTGCCCAGAAGTCCTGCCCTCCAGAGCACTGAGCACTCCCCTCAACTTGCTGCTGTTCCCACACCTGCTGCAGGTACACTTGGTCTTGTCACACAGGTGATTAATAAAGACATTTAATTGATCCCAACACTGATCCCTGAAAGACACCACTAGCTGCTGGCTGCCAGCCAGACTTTGCACCACTGATTGATCCTTTCATCCCAGCAGCCCAACCAACCACATCATCTTCATCTTGTCCAGCCCCTATCTCATTGATTTCATGATAAGGACACTGGGATACAGTGCTGGAGTCCCTGCTAAAACCAAAGTGTAGAGCATCCACTGCCTGTCCCTTGCCCACAGCATGGTGACCTTGTCACAGAAAGTGATGGGGTTGGTCACGAGGATTTGTCCCTCACCAATCTATGCTGGGGGTTCCCAGTGATGCCATTGGACATTCACACGTTTAGAAACTACTTTCAGGAGTATTTGCTCCATAACCAGGCCCACAGTTTGGGGTAGACTGATTGACCTACAACTTCCTTCTGGCACTTTCTTCTCTTGGATATTTGCCATTTGAATGAGATGAATATGGAAGACTGCACAGGTACCCCTTGGGTTGAGAGAGGATCCCTGCATGCCAGATTTTGCATGTAGTCTGTTTTGTTAGAGTACCTACAGAAAAACAAACATGTAAAAAGTCCTCTCTCTGAAAAACCTTCAGGGACATTCAAGAACAAGCTAGAAAAGAGAAAATCTAATAGAAGATTGGCAGTCTATGGATATACATAATTTTGTCAGTTCATTCCAAGGATTTGACTGTTCTTTTGACTGTGTTTCTCAGCTCAAGCCTAATTTTTTCTAACCTGCAATTTATGCCAATTGCTTTTTTTTCTCTTAAACAATTTTAGCACATCTCAATTTCAAAAAAAAAAAAAAAAAAGGCTTTATTGTTTCTTCTCTAGGATATTCTACTTATTTCTCAAAGGACAAATCCTCCACACTTCCACTCATTTCCCATTTTCTCCTCCAGTTTGTATTTTTTCTTGGTGACAGATGTTCAAACAAAATACTGAGGCATTCAGTGTTCAAACCAAAATAATTACACACACAGTAACTAGCACAAGCAAATACCCCACAGGAAAAAAAACCATACACAGAGAAACACAAAATCTTGGCCTCTTCTTTTCCATCTCTTATTCTGGGTATCAAATAGAGGTGATCCTCAACCCCAGTACTCAGAGCAGCACTGATAGATTGGGCAAAGACTGTAACAAAACACTATGAGAAACCAACTCAGAGCAAAGTCAGACACAGAGGTTTCTCTCTCTCATCAGGGATTAACAGACTTAACTTCGTTTATTGGCTTTCCCATTTTTAACTTGAGGAAATAAATTCTGGTAAAGGATTCTTACTCATACCAACAAAAATTGAGGTATTTAATGTGCCTGAATTTTGTTTTTCATCTTCCCATTTTTTCTGTGAAAGGGTTTGTTTGGTTGGTTTGGGATGCCTGTTTTTTTTAGTGGGCCATTTTTTGCATCACACTTTAAAATTTGGCTTTAAACAATAGTCCCCTCATCCATATTTTACACCAGTTAGACCTATAGTGCAGCTTTTCTGAGTGATTCAGTTCTTCTTCAGAAAATTTTACTAGTTCATCTGAAATACAACACCTCAGAAGTCAAACTCCTTTTTCAGTTAACAAAAAATGAAACAAGGTAGAAAACTATAGAGTGTTTCAGAGCATAGAAGTAAGTGAAGTACCTCCTAAAATTAGTATAAAAGAATGAATAAAGCAGATAAAAAAATGAACAGATGGGATTTGAGCAGTGATGTGAAGGAGAAGAAAGGATATTTAATGAGTTTTAATTGAGAAGCTCTTACACGTGAAATAAAAAGAGTAGGTGGAACTAAAAAATAATATAGTTGGAGCAGTCTGAAGGAGAAGGAAATCAGGTCTGTAAGAGAGGTGGGAATAGAAATGGAATGTTTCAAATGTGAACAGTTTGATTTTTATGTAAGAGAAGAACAAAACTGAAGGAGGAGCTGAAGTTGGCAGCATATTATCAGGGCACAAGACAGAGCCTTACTGACATGGAAGCTTTCCATACATTCAAGATAAAAGAGAATTGTGAGAAAGGCCACAAAAAAGAGCAAATTTTCATCTATAAGGTAACAGGAAATTATAGAGCATGAACTATAGTTCTGCCAGGAAGGATGAGAGTGAAACAAAGTTTAAGTCATGAAAGTCATTCCAGTATTAAATAAGGCAGATTTTCAGGGATGTCCAACTTTTCAGTGCATTACAAAATATTTTGATGAACACAAAAGGATTTCCAAATGCCTTCCAAATGACTGATTTATGAAATGACAATCCTCAGTATATTTTCTTATTTAGAGGGAAGAGGAATAATCAGGAGCAAAAAAATACAGATTAACGAATGTGAACAAAGACAACCTGCATTGAATTCTGCTCACAAGGACGTTCTGCTTATGCTAGTTACAGACTAACTTGAAAAATTAATTTGGCAGTTACTGAACTACATGTAAAGAGAGCAAAAACAAAAAATAAAGTTAACAAGAATTTTTCACTAAAAGCTAACCAGTAATAGAAAAAACCCCACTATTTTGATTTTCATTCCTTTTTATGAATGATAAGATACACATTTTTCACTAGAATAATTCAAGAGAAACCTAATGCCGAAAAATCACAAAATTTTGATTACCTTGCCAACAGTCTGCAAATTTAATTGCTTCTTTATGTAATGCAAAACCTGGATCCCAAACCCTGTATTTGATAAACACTGAGAGGGTGGAACAGCATGGGGCTGGATGACCTCTGCCCTTCCCTCACTGTGTACCATGATGGATTTCATATATGAAAGACTGTGCAAAAATCTCCCAAAGAACCCACACTTGTACTGGAGAGCAGTCCTGTCCTGTTGGTTGTGTGCAATGGCCAGCCAAAACAACCTTTTTTCTTTTTAATACAATCAATTTTGCATTTTAAACCTTATCTTATATCCTTATTTTTATCTGATACGCCCTACCTTTAAAACACTAGCTTTGTCCTATGTCATATACTTTCACCACAGGCCCTGCATCACAGTCATATGAAATGAGAAGTATTTTAAAATGTCCCAAAAATAAACCTTAACTGGGCATCCAAGAGATGATCCTCCCCTCGTGTAGTGCACATAACATTGAGCCACCGTGGCATTTCTAAATTTGATGTACAAATGCTTAAAGCTGAATAAAAGAGAGTGGAGAAGAATTATTGCTTCAGTTCAGTAGTTTTGCTCCCACACAGATGACAAAGCCAACTAAATGCTGCACAGTGGAGGTAGTCTTGTAAACACAAACATGTTCCACAGTACCGTGCTGTCTGAGAGCTGACATCTCAGAGAACAGGCAAGGAAACAAAACCTGAGATGTTGTCACAACTCTAAGGCAATGAATTAGTAATTTATGAATTTGTAGATTAGAATCTACTCCCATTTTTGATATAATCAATGAGAAAAAACAAGTATCAGTGTCAGAAACACTTAAAAGTTATGTACTGCCTGGCATTTAAGGCACTATGCCAGGCACTTAGATTAGAAAGCACTTACACTCAAAAAATACCAGAAAGTCAATGACCAAAACTAAAAAGAGAAAAATCCCACTGTGAGGTTAGGGGAACTGTTGGTTGAAAACAGTCTTTTTAATTATCTTTATACAAAAGTGGTTAATTTTTTTAATTATATGAAATGTGCAATTCTGTAAGCAGTGGCAGCTTGAGGCCACCCAAAACTGAAGACTGAAAACCTGAGAAGATATTTATTAAGAATTTTGAATTCCTAATATGCCAGCAGGATTGCAAATCCTTATTCAAACTGCTTTCATACTGATTACAGATAGACAAGGAAAGACAACCACTAATGAATAAAGCATCCAAATCATTGAAAATAATCTGCAATTGCTTCCAGACAAGATGAAAACACCAATTTACACTCATTTTGTACCACAATCCGAAGAGATTTTATAAAAGTGGTAAAAAAACCCAAAAAGCTTGAAATCCAAGAAACAGAATTCACCTATTGTGTACCCACAGAACTGAAATTCATTTGAAAATATCTTTTTTTCTATCATTCTGCAAAAATTACCCAAAGGCACCAACAGATTTCCCTGGAGCTTTCATGAACCGCATAATTAGGGAATTATGTTTTGCCTTGAACCTCACAAAGTAAGTGTGAGGAACAAATTTCACTAAAGAAAAAATCCCTACCCACAAAGTGTTCTCACACACACTGTGCAGGAGTGTCAAGTGGACACTGGGGAAGAAGAGAGGGATAAAAGAGCTCAGGACAAGTCACACTCTTTGGGTGTGTTCCACTTCCTGAACAGAAACAACCTTAAAAATCCTCAACATTTTTAATCCTTAAAAATTTTCTATTCCATTTATAACCTTGCAATTTCATTAAATACTTCTGCAACCCACAGAAGTGCTTCAAATTCAAAATATTTCAAATACTCACCTTGTAACGCAAAGGCCATACTTGCATAAACAAATCTAAATACAACTGTAACTATCAACTGCCATCATATTCAAAATATTAAGTCCTCTGCACTCAGTATTTTTTTATATATATAGAGGAGAGCATCACATGATCACATTCCTCCTGGCAGCACAATAATAGCTGCAGAAGTCAATGGAGTGCATTCAATTCATGATTTTTAGTAACACAAGTGAACTTGTAAGGTGTGAAAATAATCCATTTTAGATTATTTTATGTACAGTAGAGTCCATAAAATGACATCAGGCTTGTCAGGAATATTTTCTTTTCATTTGGATACTTGTTGTAATGTCTGTATTTCAAAACTCATCTCTTGTGGAACTGCAGCAAAGGGTTCTTGTCTGGAGATAGCTACTGGCCAAATGGCCTCATGAATTTAGGATCTGTGACATGTTAGTTCATTTTAATGGAGACAGCAAAAAGACTCCAAGGCAGATTTAATTGATCTTATTTAGGACCCACCAACTTTACTCTGTGTTGGATTAATATAACAAACAGTTCCTGTGAAGTACATAAAGCTATTTTTAATTTGGATTAAAATGCAGAGTTGATTCTTTCAACACTACTCATGTCATTTTTTTCACACAATCACCCTCCTTTGTTCATATCATAACCCCTATTTTATCACTAAATACTCTCTCAGTAGTTCTACTCACTCCTAAATCATCACCTCCTCTATTACTTTGCTTTCCTGAATACTGGAAACAGCCTCTACCCACCCACAACACTTGACTTGCATTTTGACTTCCTCTGGCTGATCATCTCCAATCATTTAGTACTGCCCACCTCTCACCTACTGCACACACCTTCTTTTTGTGTGACCAACACAGCCAGAGTTTTTCTGAAACTTTCATGGTCCCTCATTCTTTTATGTCTACTTTCAAAGTCAAATCCTACCATCTCCACACTGAACTTCCATACTTCTAAAGTCCATTTTTCTATTGTCCATCTCTTTCTTTCTGTTTTTAGTGTTCAGAGGGCTAGAGGGAGTAGGAAGATAAAAGTTTTACTTATGTTTTTTATTTCTTCTCTTGGCAAACAAAACACAAATGGAAACAGTTCTGCATTGCTGGAAGTCATCTGAGAGTATTCCAGAGGAACCCTACAGCTCATGTTCAGAAGCTGCTTTTTGGCATTCAAGTCACCTTTTACCTGAATTTCCTTTTACCTGTTTCAGGGTATCTGCTAAACATTCTGTGCCTGCTCTGCAGCCAACTCATAGATGGCAACAAGAGCTCCTAACCAGACACCCAGGACCACAGAAAGCTTCAGCAAAAGCATCTTCACCTCAGTTACAATCAGCTTAAAGAATATTTTCTGGTTTTGAACAGAACTGCTCCTGCTCACAGTGACCCTTGACCTTCCAACTTTATCCTGACTCCAGAAGAAACTCAAATGGAGTTATCTAATGTTCTCATGAAATGGTACATACAGTTAAAAAAAAATAAAATACTTCAAATATTAGAGCCAAAGGAAGGTCATCATTTCACATATGGTCTGAGCAAGCACTGCTGCTAAAAGCAGCCAGTGCATTCATCCCTTTCTCCCTTTGTGATTTATTCCTAGGAGTACATTCTCCTGTAAATGCTACTACTGGAAAGCTATTTTCCCCAATCCTCAAGCTCACAAGTGCAGCCAGTCACTCCATCCTCCACAGAACAATGCTACAATAAAATGCTCTCTGAGCTTTGCTTTTTTCAATACTGCAGCATCCACACCATCTATTCTGGGCATGTCCTCACCTTTCTTAATGCTCCAAAAAGGAGAAAAAGGAGTTCAACCAACTGTGCTCTGCACCTTCTTACAAGGTTCTACTGAAAGTTAAATACTAACAGTGAACTTTTCTGCATATTAATAGAAGCTGATACTTAAATCCACTTTATTTGAAACCTTTCCAGAGAGTTAAAAATTTCCTCATTATACATTTTAATCTTTTTAAAATTCTATTTAGAATTTAATAGAAAGCTTCTTATTAAGAAGTGCACTTTGCATTCTAGGTTTTGACAAGAGATTACTAATATTAAATATATTTTTTAAATTATCATCTCCAAAGCAAGGGACCATAAGTGATTGGGTTGTCAGAAATATGTATTACAATATTAGTAATTAAAAAACAAAAGTGAGGTTGGCCTGAAAGACCTCTAAGTAACAACTGCACAATCTTAGCAAAGGTCTTAAATTTTTTATAGAGCTGTTCACATGAAAAATCAAGCTCAAATGAGAAAAAAGACAAAAGCTGATCTCCATTTTCTACATGCAGTTGATGTGAGATACTAGGCCTAATTTAGTAGAGTAATTATTTAAAATCATTATTGGCAGGTATCATGTTCGGCCTTTCATTAAAACAAAAAGAAAAGAATATTGAAAAGATGCCTTCTTTTTTATGACCATCTTTATTCATATACTCATGGCACAAGATATCCCAGTGAGCTGTGTGCATGCAGAATACACAGGAATCAGATACAGTGCATTCTTAGACAACAAAAATGCAATGTATAGTGATTTTGAAATCAATTAAGCAATATTCTATGGGCATATAAGGAAAAAGCAAAAAAAGAAAAGAAATGAGAAAAGTAAAAAGAACCTATATAGCCAAGTAGCTATCACACTTAACATTAAAATAAGAAAAAGCCTTCTTCCAAGGCTAAGACAAGACATTGTAAACTCAAGGGGGTTTTTTTCCATCATCATAATTAGTACCCTGAAAAGAAAAAGAAAAAAAAAAGAATGAAGAGATTTATTTAGAAAAACTGCAAATGACTCATTGAACCTGCATATCCTCCAGGATAAAGAACTTCTCAGCACAGAACTCTAAATGTGGTTTCCATGAGAACAGAGGCACATCATATTTTTAATGTCTCCTCTAAGGAAGTCATCTACATTTAAAATACGGAAACCAGCATTAGGCAGCTAAACCAAAGTTAGACTTGGGCTCTTACTCCAGTGGAATACTTCCTCTCTGTAATAAGACAAAGCCATTCTGTAATAGTACCAAGAGGACAGTATCCATATTATTCCTGACTGTGCTGCATTCACCACATTCTGGAACAGTTTTATTCTCCCCAGTTATAGCAATATTGAAAAAAAAAGTATTCAATTATTTAAACTCTACCCTATCAAACAAGTCTCAGATATCAATTTGGCTCTCCAACACACACATCCAGCAAGGAAAAGAACACCAACAACTGAACCACTCCACACTGATCCACAAGTTCCAAAAGCCAAGTCTGAACTAATTCCTGCTGTGAACAGCAAAGCAATCCCAAACACCAATGAAATAGTAGAATTCCTATGGAGAAAACAGCATTTTTACTATTTAGAAGCAATACTTAATGCAAAGCAGGGACTGACATTGCTAGTCTGTGCCTATTCCCCTCCCTTTCGGGGATTATATCAAGGTTCAAAGAGCACACAACGGGGTTTTTTTGCAAGCTTGGTGTCACCTGGGATATGTGGGGGATTTGGCTTTTGAGACTAACCACACCTGCCTGCTCCAGCTTGGGTTAATCCCAGGGTTCTGACTCATATTGCATAAGCTGATGTCCAATACTTAACTATAACTAAGAATCAAGGAAGAATTTTCCTCCACAGTAGTGAGTGAGATATTTACAGTATTGACAGAACAGTGCCAGAAATCTGAAGAACAACTTGGGGAAACGATCACAATTTCTGGTAGGTCAGATATCCAGATCAAAAATGGCATATAGAAAGCCTATTCTGAATGCTATGGGCTAACCCTCAGAGTACAAAGAGAGGCCAGGGGCCTTCAAAAGACAAAACAAAACAAAAAGAAACACCCCCTGAGAAGAACCACCAGTGGGAAATAAACTGAGGTGCTGTAAGCTTTGGAAGGGGCAGGCAAATACACTGGGTGCATGAACTGCAGCAATCCCCAACTGAACCAGGAGACATTTTCATAAAATTCAGACATAAATGAGGGAAACCAATCACATGCTAAGCACACACTTAGGGGATGAGGAAATTTCCCATGTGTGTCTGTCTGGGATGTTTTTTTGCTTTTCTTTACAAACAGGCATTTAAAACCTACCATTTCAAAGCCTAATTTCATGCTGTCCCCTTTAGCAGCACAGCACGTTCAAGGAAAATGACTTCTGACCAGAAGAAAGTACCTTTGAAAAACATTTTTCTGACTTGCTGGCAGAGCATGGGTGCCTCAGCAATGCATTTTGAAGCACACAGAAAGATGGACAGCCCTTATCTGCTGCTGCTAATGGAAGACATCCAAACAACGGCTTGGTAAAAATATTATTACTGCTAATAGAAATTACTGGAGATCTTTTTGTCCAAAGCAGCTGTATTAACTGAGTAATTTAACAGCAGAAATATAACAGTACTATCCATGGAAACTGTAAGTGCTCATTTTTCCTTACCTTCTTCTGCCTCATCCTCCTGGGATGACATAGGCCCTCCTCCACTTGTTGGGGTGACTAATTCTTCCTCTCTGGCAGATTCTCTCTGCAGACTGACAACTTCGTAAATTGCATCTCCAGCACTTGTGTGGCTTTTTCCTTCAGACTAAACCAAAATATAGGTATGTATTAGGTTGAAAAATAAGGCTATGAAAGGCTAAACAATAGTTTGGTCAAGACTGCCTCCGATTTCTTTGCTTTGCACAAATAGATGGCAGTATCTGACAGTTCTGTTTCTCTCAGTTTTACAGGTAGAAAATATAAATAAAACTGCATTATTTCCAAAGCTGCCTCTTAACCAACCACCTTCAGCATTGTTCAGAACAATGATAAAAAAAGCTTTCCAATTTAAACAGCTATAATGAGATTAAGTCAAAGAGAAATCTCAGCTAAAGAAAAGAGGAGAGAACAAAGAAGAAAAATACTGGAGTAACTGAAACAGCAGCTGAATGCCTGAGGGGGAAAAAAAATAATAGTAAGGGTTTTCTTGTAGGTAAAGACAAGACTAAAGAAGAAACAAAATGTCACGCTTTTGAAAAGCTGTAAATTGTGTAAAGCTCTTTGTAGTGCTTTACTCACTAAAGAAACAAGAAAATTCCTCTTTCTTTCACAGAGTATAATTTAAAACACACTCCTTCCAATGGAGAAATGTAATGGAACCCCATGGCAGGGGGGTTGGAACTAGATGATTGTGAAGGTCCCTCTTAATCCAAACCCTTCAACGATTCTATGACTTTCTTATGAAAAAGAAGACGGTTAACTATAGTTTAAGCAGCTGCAAGTTTTAAAATTGAAGGAAGATTAGTTTTTCCCCTGAGTTACAGTTGTGAACACAGTTATTTCTCAGTGACGTGCAGTGATTACTACATTTTTAGAGAATTGTATATAACTGCAAACTAATAATGGTATTAAATGAAGCAGCCCAAAATTTTGTGCTATTTTGTTCTTTGTGCATCTTGCTGAATCAGTTAAAATAAGGTAATTTTTGGAACGTACTAAAAACATCAAATTAACCATGAAAAAGAACACAGTTTCAGTTAGAGTACCATCAGTTTGTTTGAAAAACAAAATTACAATAAAGTTGAAAGGCTCCACAATACCTGCACTGGAGACATACATGAACTACTGACCAACACTTACAGTTTCAACCAGCTGGTGAATTATGCATATAAGCAGATTAAACAAGGACTGTTTTATACTGATGGAATATAAATTATTTTACAGTGAGAAAACTTTCCTCATTTATTTTAGATTAATCATTCAGACCTCCTTCCCCTGAAACAGAGGCTCCAATTATCACCCAGTTTTGCTGACTGAATTTCTCATGAAGTCAGTTTAATGCATTTTGGGGTGTAGGCATAAATACCCTGCATTCTGTAAAATTAGGATAATATTACAGCCATTATCCCTGTTTTATTCTCACATAACACCATTATTGAGTAATTACATATTACTTGCTTAAATCAAAAAAGTATTGACACCACTAATTTATTAACCAGGCTATTTGTAGCTTTTATTTTTGAGAGAGTAGGGCTTGAGGTACCATGGGGTTTGCTCTATGTTAAAATAATTACAAGTCTTCAGCTCCTTGCACATGTTCTGGTTAACTGCAAGACACACCTGTATAAAATGTAAAAAATCTGATTATTGGTTTTCTCTGAAGCACAAACCCACCATTACAAGGACCATGTTCCAACAACAAAAATGTGCACGAGCAACACAGTAAGAGAGCTAGAAGGACTAATCCTAAATTACACATTAATCTGCATTTCTGTCATTCTTTATACCTGACTGCACCTTCCCCATCTCAGTTCAGACTATTACATCTGCCTGAATCCTTCCTCAGAAGGGTTCTGATTTTTCTAGAATCTACTTAATGCTCAACCACTTTCCCAAGAAGTTCACAGTGGCTGATCCCACTGCCATCTGCAGAGTTATTTCCCAAGGAGTAACAGTGCCCTGAGCTGCAGAATCTTTCAAAGGTATCAGCAGGAACCACTACTGCAATGCAAACTGTCCAACTGAGAACTGGTGAAATAAAGACTTACAAGTCAAGCCTTACTTGATACAAGTCACCCAAAGAGATCCTGGCACCCACAATCAGGACCTCACCTTGCAGAAGGATTACTAGAGCTAAAAATATTCCTTTTCTAAAGATCTGAAAAACAGACTGAATTTTGCAGCAGGAAACATGTGTTTCTTCAGAGAAGAGAGGCATGTGTATGTTTGTCACATTAAAACAGGTGAGAAAAAGAAAGCAGCCATACTACTCAATTAAAAATGGTACAGTTGCAAGTGATTTAAAAGGCAAGCTGTACTGATTAGAGATAAGTATCAAACTGCTGAGAGCGGAGTATTTTTAAATGTATTTTCTTTAATGTCAAAATGCAGATATTCTTATTTGCATGTAACAGTAGGCTTTCTCAGATTTTCTCAAATTCTAAGTTGCTATGCTAATCTCCAGAAGAAATACAGAAACAACATTGCTTGAGATTTATTTACTCCCCAAGTGTTAAACACAGCAGCAATTTTCCCATGTAATATCAACACAGCTTGGTATTTTCAGACCTATTGCTGACCCCCACTGAGAGATGATGACTCAAACAGTCCCATTAGGCTCAGTAAAATTAAATCACTGCTCTTTGGTTCCATTAGTCAAAGATGATGCTCCACTTTTCCAATGCACACAGTACAACTGGCCTCTGCTTTTCAATTTTTCAGCCAATACCAAGACATAAGTCTTTGGAGAAAGTAGGTCAGCAGTGGCTGCATGAGGATGCAGCTGCACATCATTCTACAGTGACCCTGGGCAGACATATCTCTTGCATGTACCTCAGCCAATGCCAAAAACAGGAGGGTCTTGAGCTACAATCATAACAGCCCCACTCTCTTAAACCTCTGCATTAGGTTCCTTTGCCTTTACTGAGCTCATTCTTACAGCCACCTGCATTCATATTGTGAATGTCAGCAGCTCTTTGATTTTAAAATGAACAATTATAGAGTCATATCCCAATTTTATCAGTCAAATGGACTTGCTTTAGGTGTCTTGCTTTAGAGGTCAGATTGTAGAGAATAAAAGAGAATTCAACAGGCAGGGTACAAAATAGTTTGAGCCCACAAAACCAATGACTTACAACTCCTCACAATCCAGTTTACAAAGTGTGCTGGGTTTGGCTGGGTTAGAGTCAGCTTCCTTCACACTGCCTAGTGTGAGGCTGTGCTTTGGGCTTATGCTGGAAACAGTGTTGCTAACACAGGGGAGTTTTAGCTTCTGCCCAACAGCTGCTGACACAGAGTCAGGGCCTTTGCTGCTCCTCATCCCACCCCACCAGCAAAAGGGCCTGAGGTGCACAGAAAGCTGGGAGGGATCACAGCCGGGACAGACGACCCGAGCTGACCCAAGGGATGTTCCAGACCATATGGCATCATGCTTGGCATGTCAAGTGGGGAAAAGGAGGAAGAAGGGGGGATGTTTGGAAGGTTGGCATCTGTCTTCCCAAGCCAGTGTTACACTGTTCCCCAGGAGATTGCTGAGCACCTGCCTGCCCATGGGAACTAGTGAATGAATTCCCTGTTTTGCTTTGCTTGAGCACATGGCTTTTGCGTTCCCTACTGAACTGTCTCCTATCTCAACCCACGAGTTTTCTCACCTCTACTCTGCTGATTCTCTCCTCCACCCCACTGTGGGGGAGTGAGCGAGTGGCTGTGTGGGCCTTACTTGCCAGCTGGGGTTAAACCATGACACAAAAGCACTGAAACTATATACATGCTACTTAATCCTTAAGCATCAGAGCATCTCTGAAATAATTAAAAGAAACAAACTGCTGAGGAGCAGATGCCGTACTAACTTTTCTAAAGGCCAAATTAGGAGATGTGAGACAAATATTCTAAAAAAAAGGGAAAAAAAAAAAGGGAAAAAAAAAAAAGGCATTACCTGTTTTAGCTTCATATAAAAAGTTTCTGTGAAGGTTTTCCTGCTGAAGTACCAGAAGCGTTCATTGGCAGGATACACACGCACAACGGTCTCCAGCAGAAAGCGGACTGGCTCCACCACCTCAGTCACAACCATATCCACAGCCACAGTCATGAACACACGCTTATCTGAGGCACAGACGTGAGAAATGTTAGTCAGAGTTCAAATTTGTAAACTGCTGTTCAAACTGGAAATCTTTACTGTTTCACGAATCTTTACTGTTTCAGGCACCTGTTTTAGTTGCCTGAGTTCTACACCCTCCATGCCTGTTGCACAGAATGAAAGTGTGCATTAATCAGTGTACCAGAGAACTCTGATAACTTCAAAAACAAAGATATTATGTCCTTATTTAGACAGGGGCAAAACATCATGGAAAGAAAACACCATTAAGATACACAATCCCCAACAAACAAAAGGAGCATGCAGAGGATAAGATCACACTGTGAAGTGTAAGGAGTTCTGTTACATGCTACTAGAAATAATGTGGTTTGAAGATCCATCAGCAGGAACAGCGACACTGGCTGTAGGTATTGGATATGCCTTTAAGCAAATAAAATGAGCTCTGCCTCAGGACAGAAAAGCTCCAGATTTACATTCCAAGTTTTTAAATCCCATCAGAGAATGTAAGTTCCAGTAAGAAAGTGTGCTATACAATCAAGCACTTGAATGCCCCCAAGATGCAGGGGATGAAATGGTATTTGAAATCAACTCACAAGTAGCAGGAGGAGAACCCCAATGCCTGCTATTCATACTGCTTTGCTGAGTACAACTTGCAAATGCTTAGAACCAAAAGGTCCTGATAACCAGGGACAGGCACATCAGCCACAAACACTAATGCAACATCTACAAATCAGCACCACGCTTTTCTATGAACAATTATTCACAACTCTGTGTTGTGCATGTTTATGCAGAAGAATTCCTAGCAATGGACTCTTGGAACACAATGGTTCATGTACTTAGACATGCACTGTGATTGAAAAGAGAAAGTACATACACCAAACCCATGCTGGGTAAAACAAATACCCAGATTAGATTGCACTACCTTTAGGAGTTTCCTCATTAAGTACTAGAAACATGGGTGCATTGGGATTCCACATTCCAGTAATGACATAAGCCTTCCCATCAGAACTCTTTCCCATGGATTCCTAAAAATAAGATCATACAGGATTGTATTACAGTTGTGGTTTGAGATCAAAGAGATGGGGCATGGGGATGAGAAACAATTCTAGGAACCTTAAACAAAATGAATTAATGGAATGAACAATTACTAGTATGAGGCAAGCACATGCTTCCTGAAGTTTTCTGGAACAGTCCCTACAGATCCAACAGGCCTTATCTGGCTTCTGTTCATCGTGAGGCTGATGTTCCTCCTCTGCAATCCAGTTAGAGAAATAAAAGTGACTGAGTTCTCCAGATTTAAATATGGAGAAAGAAGGTTGAGAGCAAATCACAAATGTCTACTTGTGTGCTGGAGTCGAGAAACTATCAACTCACTACATCCAGCACTTACATGTACTTGGAGTGTGAATGTAAATAGACTTCAAGGTGGAGTAAAGACAGGAGTTCAAATACAGTAAAAAGGTATTGTACAGATGTACAGGAACAACACTCCAAAACTTATTAGAATTTATTCAGTTTTATAGTCAAATAATAAAAAGGGACAATCTGAACTATTTTCAGCAAGTAAAACCAGGAAAAAAATGAGCTAGTAAACACAATCAGGCCAATAAATGAGTCTCACAAGAGAACTAAATACTGATAGATAGAACCAGCAGCATGAGTACAGAAATTAACTAAGCAAAACTGGGACAACTGTAGAGCCACAAGGTCTGATGGGTTTAACTCCAGCACTTCATAACTTGAAAATGACCCACAGAGAGAAAGTAAATTGGTATTATCACAGAAAGGATCACATTGTTTTGCACTTCTTTCAGAAGCAACTCCAAAAAATGGAATATTGTAGAAGTCAAGTGAATATTTCAACAATTCCAGGCAACAATTTAAAATCAAATGAAGGAATTAAAGGCAAAGTTTTCAGCCTCTTGAAAAATGAGAGCATGTCCCTGGCACTCAAATAAGAAAGCAATTATTTGCTCTAAATTTTTAGGGAACATGCTTAAGTTATTTGTAACAACCTAACCTCTGCTTCACTAATTGAACAAAAGCCAGGTGCCACAGGTTTTGACATTAATTGAAATGTTTTGTCCATCTTATGACTGTAGATATCAAACCCCAGGATTTAAGAAACAAAAAAACAAACAAAGCCAAATATATTAGAAGCTCATTTTGCTGGGATTTATTTGTTGGGTTTTTTCCAAATCACCTTATCTTATTCAACAGGTTATTAGAGCTAAATATTACCATGTCTAGTAAATGCATATCACTGTTCTTCACATTTCGTCCAGGGCTTAGCAACATCCCAAAGCACCTGTGAAGTTTATTTAAAAAAATAAAAAATAAAAAGGAAATAAAGGACATATATTAGCTTTCCACAACAGAAGAGTATTGTGAAAGACAACTGTTTTTGCTTGAACATAATGGACAGCCACCTACTGCTTCTAATTTTAAGAGTACCTTTCAGAGAAGTTGTTTGTTATTGTTATGGCAACACTCAGGAAACAACACAATACATGTTACAGAAAAGACAATGAAATTATTTTCCAGAATGAAGATGGCAGAAATCAGCATCTGGCCTTTGAAAACTCAATTATTTCTAAAGACCATTTATAATATTGAGTTCAAAGATACCAACAATTCCTATACATTAGTGATGGAGACTGGCAGGAAGAAATGCACTCTCTCCCCAGCTCATTTTAAAGATTGTTCTCATGCAATCATATGAAAAAATACAAATTCATTCATTCTATCATTTGTGATAGCACTGCTGCAAAATATCACTTAACATCATGGGCCCTTAAAAAAAAACAAGAAACAATAATTTTCTCAGTTTTAAGACTTCATTCTTCATTTCTTTAAATCTGAATTTGTCTGCTATAGAGGGCCTTGAATTCTAGTCCACTCATTTTACAAGCAAATGTTCTTGATAATTTTAAAGAGTAAAAAAAAACTTCCCAAAAACATCTTCAGACATTCAGATTTTCAAACTTCCTGACTGCTGAAGGCACAAATACAGGTCTGAGGTTTCTGCAAATCATCTATACCTTTCTCTCCTGTGAACATACTCCATTATGAATAAAAATACCAAACAGAATTATGTATTTGCAACAACCAGCAAGTTGTCTTGCACAGGTTTTAAGAAACTTTAGGTCTCAAATGAAAAAAGAAAAAAACTGAAAGTAATTGCAATTTGAAATATTATGGAAAATTGAGGTTGTGATTCAGAGGGTTTTGTTTGAAGAATTTTTCTTCTTTTTGATTCTCTGATAATCAAACTGCTTTTTCTCAGAACTATGTAATATGCTGAAAAATATTGCTTGGATATATGAACACCAGCAACTAAAATGTTAATAACAATATTAACTGTAAAAGTCTCAAGATACACAATTACTACCCCACCTAGCTTTCCCCTATTGCATTAGGGGAATATGGTTTTCATTTTCCACCTCATTACACTTAACAGTAAATTACAATAGTATTTTCTATTCTCCATACTCTTTCACTACTAGAGTCATAAAAATGACTCTAAGTGGTAAATAAACCAGGAGACAATGATTCTGATTTATTTATATCCATAATGCAGTGCCATTGGAGCACCTAAGGCAGCTCAGATATAGGATTTGGATTTAGCCACGCAAACCAGGTTCTCTGAGAGACTCATTAAACTGGGCAGAACCTAACAGCAGACTTACTACTTCTTGTTCCTGGGGCAGAAACAGCTCTGAGAGAGCTACAGTTGATAGTGGTAGGGGGGTCACCAGCTCCTGGTACAGCTCCCTCAGAGAAATGCAAGGCCAAGATCCACAGGCAGGCAAAATATTTGTGCCTTACAAAGACAAGCTCCCAGATGCTGCTCCTGCTGTGCATCACTCAGATGTACACACCTTCTGATGCATGACAGCCAAAATTTTTGGCAAGTTTGNAGGGAAAAAAAAAAAAAAGAGAACTCCAATTGTTATTCACTAATGTATATTTTCATTTATAAAAATACAAATGGTACCCACGGATAAGGCTGATAGAATTAAGTTAACACTGTAACAGGACGAGGGGGAGTGGCTTCATACTGCCAGAGGGCAGGATTAGATTCAATGTTAGGAATACATTTTTCCCTGTGAGGGTGCTGAGGCCCTGGCACACACTGTNCATAATGGACAGCCACCTACTGCTTCTAATTTTAAGAGTACCTTTCAGAGAAGTTGTTTGTTATTGTTATGGCAACACTCAGGAAACAACACAATACATGTTACAGAAAAGACAATGAAATTATTTTCCAGAATGAAGATGGCAGAAATCAGCATCTGGCCTTTGAAAACTCAATTATTTCTAAAGACCATTTATAATATTGAGTTCAAAGATACCAACAATTCCTATACATTAGTGATGGAGACTGGCAGGAAGAAATGCACTCTCTCCCCAGCTCATTTTAAAGATTGTTCTCATGCAATCATATGAATACAAATTCATTCATTCTATCATTTGTGATAGCACTGCTGCAAAATATCACTTAACATCCTGGGCCCTTAAAAAAAAACAAGAAACAATAATTTTCTCAGTTTTAAGACTTCATTCTTCATTTCTTTAAATCTGAATTTGTCTGCTATAGAGGGCCTTGAATTCTAGTCCACTCATTTTACAAGCAAATGTTCTTGATAATTTTAAAGAGTAAAAAAAAACTTCCCAAAAACATCTTCAGACATTCAGATTTTCAAACTTCCTGACTGCTGAAGGCACAAATACAGGTCTGAGGTTTCTGCAAATCATCTATACCTTTCTCTCCTGTGAACATACTCCATTATGAATAAAAATACCAAACAGAATTATGTATTTGCAACAACCAGCAAGTTGTCTTGCACAGGTTTTAAGAAACTTTAGGTCTCAAATGAAAAAAGAAAAAAACTGAAAGTAATTGCAATTTGAAATATTATGGAAAATTGAGGTTGTGATTCAGAGGGTTTTGTTTGAAGAATTTTTCTTCTTTTTGATTCTCTGATAATCAAACTGCTTTTTCTCAGAACTATGTAATATGCTGAAAAATATTGCTTGGATATATGAACACCAGCAACTAAAATGTTAATAACAATATTAACTGTAAAAGTCTCAAGATACACAATTACTACCCCACCTAGCTTTCCCCTATTGCATTAGGGGAATATGGTTTTCATTTTCCACCTCATTACACTTAACAGTAAATTACAATAGTATTTTCTATTCTCCATACTCTTTCACTACTAGAGTCATAAAAATGACTCTAAGTGGTAAATAAACCAGTAGACAATGATTCTGATTTATTTATATCCATAATGCAGTGCCATTGGAGCACCTAAGGCAGCTCAGATATAGGATTTGGATTTAGCCACACAAACCAGGTTCTCTGAGAGACTCATTAAACTGGGCAGAACCTAACAGCAGACTTACTACTTCTTGTTCCTGGGGCAGAAACAGCTCTGAGAGAGCTACAGTTGATAGTGGTAGGGGGGTCACCAGCTCCTGGTACAGCTCCCTCAGAGAAATGCAAGGCCAAGATCCACAGGCAGGCAAAATATTTGTGCCTTACAAAGACAAGCTCCCAGATGCTGCTCCTGCTGTGCATCACTCAGATGTACACACCTTCTGATGCATGACAGCCAAAATTTTTGGCAAGTTTGTTTCCAAAAGAATGGGAGTCAGGAACAAGTAACCCCTGCCTCTCACAGAACCAGAGACTCAGGATGCCTAGCAGCACCCTGCTGCAAGAAGAGTCAGGGCTTCTCTTCCCTCTTATTTCAAAGAAGAAAATCAGTTCAAACCAGGTCAGAACCCTCACTTGCAAAGGATGGATTTTACAGGAACAGTTCTCAGCACTTTCAGCCTCTGACGTGAGGAGGCTCAACCACACACCCAGGATTCAAAGTGACCTGCACAGAATGTGGGCCTTGGTCTCACTTCAGACTTGCTGGATTTCTGCACTAAAGGTGGCTACAGAGCAGCTCNGGCTTCATACTGCCAGAGGGCAGGATTAGATTCAATGTTAGGAATACATTTTTCCCTGTGAGGGTGCTGAGGCCCTGGCACACACTGTCCAGAGAAGCTGTTTACTCCATCTCAGAAGTGTTCAGGGCCAGGCTGGACAGGGCTTGGAGCAACCTGGTCTAGCAGAAGGAGTCCCTGCCCATGACAGAGCAGGATGGTCTTTAAGGGCCCTTCTAACCCAAACCACCCTGGTATTCTGTGATCTTCAAGAGTTTCCACTACTAATGAGAAACCAACCAATATTCTGTAATTCAGTTCTAAGAATATCAGCCTAGACTTTAACCTAAGGTACACCTACATAACTCAGGATTAACTCCCATGTACGACTGGTAGCAAACTCTATCTGAACACCAGTGTATTGAGAAGAGTGTCAGTCCTTCCATCTCTCAGAATGAAAGGCTACTTCACTCTTCAGAACAACTTACTTAAAGCCCCTGATCATTAACCAGAATTTTCTCCCTGAATTCTATAAACAACTGAGACTTGACATCCCCCATTGTGGGACTGAACCTATGTAGTGCCACATGTGACTCAGAGATGAACACTCTCTTCAGCTGCTTTGATCCAAATAAAAACTGGCAAAACTCAGGTCAAACAGAGCACAAGAGCAGGAAGGGCCAAAGTAACACATGACAATAACTTTCTCCATCACCCTGACTCAACCCTAGGCTCTGTCTGAACACCAGGAGGCGGCAATTTCTCTGAGGAGCAACAAGTTTGATCTTCTGAAACCATGACAAATGATTTTTGAAATCTTTAGACCGGAGACCAAATTTTTTCAAAAATTTTTTTTTGCATTGCAATTTCCACTTCAAAATACTTCTGTAGACACATTAAATTGCTCAGAAGCTTAGTCTGATGCAACCTGCATTCATCTTTCACCAGTTCTGAATTTTAATATTATCTGAGGTAAGTGCATAAAATGACTTACAATAACTTTTTCACAGCAAAGCTTGTGGTGATAAAAATAATATCCCATTTGAATATTCTAAACATCACCAAAATAAAAGCTAATTTCTAAGAAACATAGTTTTACTTTGGGGAAAAAAGCAATAATCAAATGCTATTCATAAATGCCTCATTAACTGAATACTGAAGGCAAAATTATTTAAATTAAAATTACACTGAAAATAGATTTTTTCTAAAGTCAATGAGTAGCAGAAGCCTAATTTTACAACATTAAAACAACAATAAAAGGTTCTACTGTATATTCCAAGTCTAAAACTTTAGTTTCCTTTCTGAAGTAAAAGTATGAAACAATGTCAAGAGATCAGCCAGGTTTTGGGAGGGTTGGGGGGCAGGTTTTCTTGATTCTCCTGTTATCCTGAATTTCCTTTTCACTAGAAGTGAATTCTCCTATTGTTACTCTTTTGGTAAGATTGCCATCTGGTGGCATTAATTCTATTGTGCAGTTGTACTTTGTGGAATTGGTACATTTTTTTCTATCACATAACGTGCAAAGTCAGAGAAAACAACATTAAATATCTTTCTTTCAAAAATCTAACCTTTGTCATTTTTGTAAGATTTTTACCTTTCAATTGCCAGTTCTTTGTTCGAGAGTTGCTGAACTGTGATCACCACTTTCTTCTCAATTCCCTGTTTAAGCTTGAAATACAATTTATCTCTATCCTTTGGCACGGGGCTAAAAGAATAGAAACATTCTTCAGCAGGTATAGAACATGAACTGTTAAATACAGAAAAGAGTCTACATTTTCTAAATTTTCAACTAATTCAAAATTCATTAGATTTAAAAAAAAAATCTGAAAAAGAGATCACTAGACTGTATTTGCTCAAGAAACATGGTTTGACTGAAGTTTTTAACAGACTTCTTACTATCTTTCCATTTGCACAGGCCTACGTTGAGCATCCCCAAAACAAATGATGTAGTGAAAAGAAACTGACTTGAAAAAAGGTATCGTGAATTTTAATCTTTTTACAGAAAAAATACAGAGGAGAAAATTGTAACATCAAAAGAGCAGCTTCCTATTTATAGCATGTCTGCTCATGAAAAGAGGTCACATGAATTCTGTGGCGACACAGTAGCTCTGCACGTGGAAAGTGGCTGTGGGCTTTTGCCAAAGATATTTCTGCTTTTCCCTTTCCATTCCGATTACCTAAAATTTCCTTTTCCATCATCTTCTTTGACTTCTAAGGAGACACTGAAAGTGTACACATCACTATCTGGTGTGGGAAGAACAAAGTCCTTCACATGATCAGATGCTTGTTTGGAAGAACGCTTGAATGCTGTGGAGAAACTATACAGAATTCGGCTGACCTGCAGGAAAGCAAAATCATTAATATTCTGATCAAAAATAAGGGTCTTTTAAATGAGGCATTGTGATCTTTTTGAAGGTCAAAAAATCACTTGCCTCTTATACTGAACACAAATCATGCCTCAATGTAACACAAAGCACTCAACATCACGTGTTCAACAACCAAGCCATTTCAGTAACAACATCTCCTATTTCCATTCCTGTGACATTCCCTGCTCATGTCATGCTCAGTGAGTTAATATAAATTAGATTAGAGATTATGAATGCAGCTCATTAGAGGACCTGCATAATGTACTTTTCAGGTTGTGTTTTTAACAACACAACATACAGCTTGCTCTGGCAGATGTCAAAACCCAAGGAGATTTCTTCGTTTTCAACCTCTGTTTTTCCACCCTAAAAAGTCCTTTTCTCCCAATATGTCACCTAGTTCTTCCTATATCTAAGGGAGAGTACTGTAACATGGTTCTTTGTAATTCCAAAGGTATACATCACAACTTTAGTACGAAATACACCCAAATGAGGCCTGCAAAAGCACCAAATGAGTTTTCCAGATCTTCCTGCTACTGTGCACTTTGGAATTTTGTTGAAATACTAAAAGCAAAAACTTAAAATTATAATAATATTCATGAATGACTAGCTGCACATCCTGAAAACCTCATTAATAAGTGCCAACATATATTTCAAGGCACTATATACCATATCCGCATTGGGAATGATCTCTTCTAATACTGCATTTTCCCAGTCCCTGCACACCACAGAATACTTACAGCCTCTTTAATCTCACAGGAGAAAACATGGATCTGGAACTCTTCTGTTCCACAGCTGCTTTCAGTAAATGCAAAGCAGTCACTCTCTGAAGTCCCATTTTGCCCCCGCACACAAAACAACACTTTATAGATGGGAAACGAGGCGATCTCCAAACTGCTCAACTGATTGATTATTCTGGCAAGAGAAGGAACAGCGAAGATCAAAGGAACAGGGCAGTGAAACAGACAGGCCTACCTAAAAGCCTTTCTTGTAATTAGATAAACAAGGAGCTAAACTCTAATTATTACTAAATTTAAGTAGACAAGATGGGCAGCAGGAACAGAGAAGTTATGCTTTACAAATTTAAGATGCAAATGTTTCTGGTTATAACACTCATCTAATTTCTTTTATATGCCAAAATATAGACAAATACAGTACCTCTATACCATACCAACAAATAGAGTACCTCTATGCCATACCAACAATGGCCATTGCTTGTGAAAAACACGAAAGAAGCAATGTAGGCACCACAGAAATAATAAAAATATGATTTGTATACAAAGATCAAAGAAAATGCAATATTATAAAGGAATTTAAATATCTGTTTAAGAAATTGTTATGAAAACTATTTCAGAATCAACAGGACTATATAGCTTAACAAAAGCTGCCACATTCAGGTGAATATTTATCATGGATCTAAAAACTCATACAAAATTTTAAAATACTATCAAACAGAACTGAAAGGATATTTCAGAAACTTAGAAGCACATGTTTCAGAACAGACTGGTGGATAGTGACTTTTAAAGAATAATAGTTAGAGCCACAGTGTTCTCCTCTGCCTTTTCACTACTTGTCCATATGCACACTCACATCAAGGGTCAATAAACATTAGTCCCCTAAAATCCCAAGTCTGTAACAATAAAAAAATAGGATTAATCTAAAGGCAAGAAGAGCCCTGGGGGGATTCAGCACACTGTGATATTGGTGGGACACAATAACTGGAACCTCGCAAGACAAGTATTCCGACACCAGGAATGAACGCACTCCTCAAAGCCAACACCAGTATCACCTAAGCTTTGATGGAATGTGTTATGTCACACGTGGATTCACCTTTCCAGCTCTCTGCAGGTTCTTAGGCAGTCCCCTCATTTACTGAAATCCTCTGAAATGAAAGATCAAAGGAACCTGCTGTTTCACTTGTAAAACAACTCTACTGAATGGCCACATTGAGTATAAAAAATAGGCACAGAACACCTTACACCTTGTGCCTGGGTGACTGTTCCCATTGTAGAAGTATATAAATATTTTCTAATGCCAAATGAAACTTAAGTTGGGTTCAAAGAACAAAATGGAAGAAAATAATACAGAGTCTTAAGGTCCTCCTCTTCCTCCACAAGATGATAGTCAATACATGAGAACAGCTTGGGCAAGAAAGGAAATCCAATCATATCTTTCAGCTACCTGGATATCAGAGCTTAAAAATAAACACCTTGGATATTGAGATGTTCCCTACTTCTGGATGCAAGAATGCTACAGCTGCCTGTTTACTGCACCCTGATTAAGAACCTTTGACTCTCTCATCACTAAATAAAGACTCTTATGACATGGGGGAAGCAAATCTTTTCTAGTATCTAGAGGCTGTCAGCACCTCCATCAGGAGGCAGACACAGGTCAGAGCTGGCTTCTGCACAGCAATGACTGGAAGTAGAGACTGCAATCTCAAATCTGCAACATATATGGGAGAGTCTAAACTGACATTTGTGCAGCAAACCCAAGGCCAGAAGGACTCCTGCAACACGTGGACCTTGGAAATGTTGAGAGACTAGGAAGGTCGGGAGAGCACAGGTATTACCAGCTCTCCCTTTCCAGTATCTCTCTTATCATCACACTTGAACAGATATTAAGGTAGAAAGAGATGCTTCTGCTGACAGTGTGTGGCACCTGGTACCACCAGCAATGCATTGCACGGTAAACTTGAGCACGCATTTTGTTCCTTCAGAGGAATTTCTCAAAATTACCTGTCTTCAGCAAGAACTTCAGGCACAAATCCAGCAATTCTACTTCCCTGTGCAAGTAACAAAGTCAGAAACCAATTCTTAAGTGTCTGCTTAAGCACCAAATGAAACTCTTGTGTGTTACCTTACAGAGCCTTCTGGAATGTTTGGAACATAGAGAGTTACAGGTAAAGGGGCTTGACTCGAGGACTTCATGTTTGCCATGGCATGTAGAGCTTCTGGTTCATTCCGTGGTGCTGACACCTTTGTGCAACCCAAATAAGTCAGTTTGTTAAACAACACGCTGTCCTCTTCCAGGGGTTCACTGGGAGAAGATGGCCTTGGTGCAGAGATTTCTGAAAATGAAGAAAACACTTCTTTAGCCATTTGCTTTTACTTTTATGTATTTTTTCTTTCCAATGAGTTCCACAGCAAAATCTCCTACATTTTTCAGGAATGGACATGAGAGTAGACAGTTCAGCTCCAACAGCAAGAAATCCGTTTGGCAGCTTAATATTACTGTGAAGTCTGTTCAAATCTAATTCATGTTTCCAAGGGTGACATGGGGACAAACTGCTTTTTGATTCTCTTTAGGACCACTGGAACACAGCACAGACATTCTAAACTTTTCTAAGCAGTCATGCAATCACAGAATCACAGAACATTAAGGGACTGGAATGGACCTTGAAGATCACCTAGTCCTGACACCTCTGTGTGCCCTGTTGTTTCTACTTATTGCTAGAGCTGACACTGCCATAACACTTAGAATCATGAAGGCTGTAAAACCGAATTTTTCCTGTTGGGGCTGGAGTGGGGTGAAGGAAACATATCTACAAATATTCCTTTGTTCATTCATGCTAAGGGTTGTGTTCTGTTTAAAGAATGTCTTTGAATGTTTGAAGAAGGTAAGTTTCTCAGAAATAAAGCATACATGTAATTCAGATTTGGGTGTTTTCATCTCATATAAACTATCTATCTTATTCTCCCACAAGAACACCTTTTATTTCCAGCAGATCCTATGGGACTTAGCTGATAGAACAGCACAGAAGTGCCCTGCATGCTACTGAGGAAAAAGAATTGTGCTTCAAGGCACAGAGATGACCACAGCCTTGTATTCCTAATATTTGTAATGGAATACATGTACTTTTACATTGCAGCTTTTTTTTTTTTACATGTATCTTAAAAAGCTACAATATATTTTACATAAAATACATGCAATATAGTTTACATTAAAAGCTTTCAGCCCTCCCCTTTTCACAAAAACTTCAAACATCAGGCAAGTACCAGAATCATTCCTAGCAAACATCAAATCCAAAGCTCTCCTTACTGCTCCCTGCTGACAGGATCAGACATGGACAGTTTAATCAATTTGCTCAGGGTATATTTCATTTGCAGGTAGCACCACCAATGAACACTACCCTGAAACATTTTGAGCTCCAGCAGCAGCAGATCCACCTCAATTATCGTCCCCTCAGCAACTCGTACAATCCTTAGTCCCAGCTAATCCTTGGCTGAAGACAAAATGAACCTTATCTAGACCAAAGCAGAGCAGCTCAAGGTATCACTCTGGTGATTATTCTGATCTATAATCTCGAATTAATAATAAGAGAAGTCCCCAGGGTATTCTCCAACATAGTTTTGGAATGAAGATCTGGAAGCTTTATGTTCATTTTAGGGTTAAACTTGAAACTGCATAAAGAAAAAGCCTGCCATGTGTGATGCAGTGGGAAAGCACTCAGCAATACCTGTAGTAGAAGGATCTAAAACCAGCTGCAAAGATGGCTGGGTTGTTTGTCCTGCTGAGCCATCCACAGCTGCCTGGCCACTGGCATCACTGAAACCTTCTCGGAGTGCAGGGACATGCTGGTCTTTCTCAGAATCCCGCAGGATCTCTTCCATTGCCTTCTCCAACTCCTCATCTCCATTTGAAAATACCTGTAAGCAGAAGGAGATGATATTTTTTGAAGGTACTTGTAGTTTTGTGTTCACTATTATTTTTCAAACAAGTAGTCTTACTAACTGCAAAAGTTAAGAAACTTTTCTGAACGAGACAACAAACCAAGAATCAGTAAAATTGAATCAAATATAATCCAGTGTCACATCCCCTAACACAAAATGCACATTATCTCATTGCTAATCCAAAAATCATCCATCAAAAAACTACAGACTTCTCTTAGAATAATAGGTTTGTGTATTTAGAGCCTCCATTCAGACTAGAGATCAATAAACTTTGCAACAGGTTTGTCTTCAACAAAATTTTACTTTCTTAGTCATATCCAGTCCATTGCAGTTGTTTCACCGATTTTCCCACACATAAGAGTGGTGCAAGCCTAAGGAAATGAAAAAAAAAAAATTGGAGATATGCACTCCCTAAAAGAAAAACAGACTCTTTCACAAGCACCAGCTTTTCAGACAAAAGAAAACCACAGCCAAATCTGCATCGTGGATTCTGCCCCCAGTTCACCAGCCCCTTCCAGAATAAAGAAGCAGATAATGTCTAACAGAGACAGGAATTATCAGCTGTAAGTAACTGTCAAAGGGCAGTGCAAAGACAGCCTAGGTATTTCCTATCATTTCAGGGGAACAAATTCCTCTTGTTCCAAGCAGACCCAAAACCAGTACATTGGCTACTACAGCTCAAGTGGAGAAATTTGTATTTAACCAATCAGCTGTCACCCGAGTGCTAAAATATTCAGCTATCTAGAGGTAGAAAGCACTAAGCAGGAAAACTAAACTACAAACTAAAGTCCAGGACACTGTGCAATCTATTCCTATATAGTCTAATTACACACTTTTAAGATAACAGAGTCACTGATCCCTCAATAAAGAATATTAGGCTTCAAACCAAAGCTCATTCTTTGTAAAGTCCTTTACTAATGTACAGATCCACCGACTATAACAAAGCTAACCTCCAAAGAAGTTATTAAAAGAAAATCTGAACTGCCTCTTTTGGACAGATTTGCTTAATCCAAGCTGATAATATCACTGGTAGTCAGCAAGGACAAAAATTACAGTCTAAGACTCTCCTCAAGCTCACACCAAGTATGCACTCTTCCATCAATATAAACCTTGCTACACATTTAAAAATGAAGTCAGAGCAAACCTTTAGCTGTGGTTTTTCATCGTTTCCAGAGGTGTCCTCAGACTTCTGATGAACCAAGACAAATTCTTCATTAATTAATTTGGATACGGTCTCAGGAATCCTGCTGGCTTTGCTAAATGATGTTTTGACTTCCATCTCAGGCTGGTATTCTTCTCCTGCCACCAGAACCTAATGACAAAAAAAAAAATTAAGTAACTAGTTTTGAAGCAGTAAACAGTATGTTAATAGGTATCATATTAAGTTATTGTGGAATAATATAATTCTTAAAATTATACTTCTGTATTACACTGTATTTCTCAAACTCTGATTTCATCGGTACAAGGAATCCTATGATTTTCAGGCTGGTGTTTAAAAACCCCAGGATTTAACAGCAGTGACTGCCATCTTTGCATATAGATAAACAAAGGAGGAGGTTCACCCCAGAGGTTTGACTTCCCCTGTTTTTAATCTTCTGGAGTCTGTTTCCTCTACCTTCCAAATTTGTGCCCTTGGTTCTCCCTGATAGAGTTATTTTCCTTACCCAGAGTGTCACAAGATCATGTGAAGATACTGATTACCTGAAGACTAATTTCCCAAAAACTGAACACCAAAGTGCATGCTCTCTGCATAAAAACATTATATAGCTATTGCTTATGTTAGGGGCTTTTGTTATCCTTTGTATCTATAAGTGGTAAAGTCAAAAGTGCTACTAAACCACAATCATATCCTTCTCACCTAATTTCCCAGAAACCACCCACAACAGTTAAAATTAACCACACCATTTAAAAAAATATAAACAGAAGCCACAACAAAACTATACATATTATGGCAACCAGGAACAAGTTTTTCCATGTCTGCACAAGAAAAAAAACCAAACCTAGAAACAAAGAAAAAAGAGCAAAATAATAGTCAGCCTATACATTACAAGTTCATATAAAAATACTGAAACATTCCAAGCACACCAGCATCAGGGCAGCTATTGTAGGTACCAATAAAGACAGCATGACCTACATTTGCTCAGAATGTCTTCCCTCATTCCTTAGAGAATGAAGAGCTGGATCTTAGACTTTTTGTATTTTAAGAGCACCTATGTTTTCGTATTTTCTGTGTCAAAACAGAGATAATGTATTCTCAGACTTTATAAACCTTATAAAGAGCATGCACTTCTACATACAGTCTACTTCCATTCCAGTTTCCTGAAAAAAACTGCTCTGGCTGAGTGTTGGGATATATTGTGCTTAAGCCTCTGGGTTCAGGAGAGTCACACACAGCACAGGGAGAAAAATCTGTGACTGTCACCTTTGCAAGGCTGGAAAGTGCCCAAGGAAGGAGAGCTCAACCCACATTTGCTGTGACCAGGATCAAGAAGAGGTTAAGCTTCACCCTGTCCTTCCCAGCAGCACCAAGGAGCAGAACTGCACCTCACTTGCTTCTCTTGCTAGTCCAGCCACACAGTGATCAAGAAAAGAACGCTGACTTAGGTCTAGCTATAGGGAGCCAGAAAAGCAGCACATAAAAGAACCAAGACATGCATATTCTCCACCATTTACAATGGGTGCTACTTATGATATTAGCCAGAAGAGAAAGTTTAGCAATTTCAAACCAAAAAAGCAAGTATGGGAACTAGACAACTTTCAATCCTGTAGTATTTTCTATCATTTTTGAAACTACAGTCAACATGCTTTTGCCCTTCCAAAGACTTGGCTTGGCATAACTTACAAGTAGCTCCTCAGAAAGCTTTTCCCTTTCCCTAAGCTAGCCACAGTTTTGCCCATCAATTCACTGAGGGTATTCTATGTAGGAATCTCAGAAAAAAGAATTCAAGTTCTTCAGATAACTGACTTGTACAGTGTAAAAACTTGTTAGAAGTCCCCATATAAAAAAGCTACCAAACAACAGCTGGAATATTCAGATAGTGGCTACAAATTTGGATGAGCAGTTTCACATGCTCTGACATCTTTTTCATCTCTAGACCAACCACGAACTCACAAGCAGGAATATTTTCCTTACAAATGATGTAATGTGAGCCCCATCCAGCCTACATAATAGACTTACGGCTGCAACAGATTTTGTTTCAATTTCTTAAAGCATCTTTGCTTTAAAGCAAGAAAAAAAAAAAGCTTATTAACTCCATGTATTTTTAAACGAGTGTTGTAAAAGCATTGCTGAAGAGTCTGTTTGCAATAAACAGCAAGTCTAGCTCAAAATACTAATTTCAATTAAATCCTCTCTATGAAAGTGAAGGTCAACTATTAACAGAACTCTTTGAAGACAATGAAAGGACATAAGTTACAGTCCCCAAATAATAATAATGATATCCTAAAATAATATATCCTAAGGATATTTTTGATATTATCATAAAGGATAAATAATGATATCATAAAGGCTAAATAATGATATCCTAAGGAATAATTATCTTTGCAGTGACATCACCACTGGAGAAAACAGGAGAGGTGACAGTCAGCCACATAAGGAGCAAAGGTCCAGGCTATCAGAGGTCACTCTTCCTCTCACTGCACAATGGTTATTGCTGAACCTGTTGATGACAAAAATGAAGCCTCAAACACTACTTCCAGCACATCTGCAAAAAGGAGGGATCACAAGATGCCCCCTTTTGACAGTTTTTTGTGTTTAAATTTAATTTCTGGGCTTACTTATGGGAGAGTAACACAGAAACTCCCATGTAAGATGGTTCTACTGTATTTATCATCAAAGCCAAATGCAGGTTGCTACCATTACTTTATCACTAGCTCTTTCTGCAATGAACTAAGAACCAACAGGCACAACGTGAACTATGAAATGTTTTCTGTAGCAGTATTTCAATAATAAAATGAGGAAAAATGTTCCATTTGTAAAGCCAAAGAAAAGTAGGATAATGCAAATACAGAAGCAATACTGACACACTAACCACTTGTTCTTGCTGCATGTGGGTAAAGGGAGTTTAAGAGACTTTCTACTTGCTAAATATTAATCCGAGAGTGAAGAAAATATTATAAGCACTATATGACTGCAAGGAGCTCCTTATTCAGGTCAGATACTCCAATGCATACCACAGACATTCTTGCAACTACTTTTGAGTTACAAGGCCTTTAATTTGTTTAAGAGTGCACTCCAAGCTTGCCTTTACCACCAGCTTAAACCACCACAGTCACTGCAGACCTTTTTCTATACACAACTGTAGTAACTGGAAAAATAAGCACCCCAGAACCCCTAATTCCAGTCCTTCATTACAGATTATTCCAATCTACTCTAAGTGTTCCCCTATCCCACTGCACTACAAGCAAACCCACTTCAGTTTAGCAGTAAAACATGAACACAAGCAGATCAGGCATTTGGGAAAAGCTTTAGACACCATATTTCATGATCAGTCTGACCAAAAGTATGTTTTAATGCCAGAGACAAACTAAGCACCAAAAATCATGAACAAGTCATTTCTTCAAACTGAACAACTTCAACTCTGACATAAACTTTACTCAAGAGTATAACTGTGATTCTCATGAAGATTGAGATTTACACCATCTTAAGTAGCAAGCTACTTAAAGAGAAAAATTTTCTATTTTTTCATTATAAAGACACATGATCTAATACTTCAGCTAAGTGCTTTTCAGGAGAAGCAGTAAAAAGAATAAAAATCTCTCTAAAAGAATCAGGCATTAAGGTTATTTGAGGAAGGGAAAAACATCTGAAAAAGTTTTTTTATTCTTTAGTAAAAAGAAGAGACACACACATTCTGGACTTTCCAGGCACCTGCAGTCAGTGGATGGTCACTTGTGTCATTGGCTCTAGTCCTCTTTTTTACTCATTACTGAATTATGCACTTCAAATCCCCCTTTTCCTACAAATGTAAAGAAAAAATGACAGCTGACCTACTACACACAAACAAAATCTAAGAACAGACCCCTACTACTAAACTCATACATCTCATTTTTTCAATCATCCTTTTCGATGAAAAGCTTAAAGTTAAGAATGTCAGAATTTACTTCTGCATTAGTCAGAACCTACAGACAGTTGTGCAGTCTATAATCACATCAGGTTTACTCCCTGATGACCTCAACAGCTGGATGCTGGCTCAGAATCCTGAGGAATGAGGTTTACCACTTGCTTTACCAGTTTACCAGTCTGGGAGGGCAGCAAGCAGTGAAGAGCTGACAGTCTAGGACAGGAAAGACAGCAAATCCAAGGCACTTCAGCTACCTCAGCTTCAAGTCCAGTTCCTTGGTTTAAGCTGCTGGTAGAGCTCAGTTCCAAATGCAAAATACACTCTCTGTTCTGCCAATGCTGATCCAAGGACTGAAACCTCAGACCAGATGGTACCTTCCCAAATCATCCGAGCCAGGAGTCAGAGCTGCTCCTCCAACAATGCCTTCCAAAAGATGAGGACAAATTCTGCTGTCACAGCTCTCTTCACAGCAGAAAACACTGTGAAGTGTATACTGCTACTCTGAGGAAGTCACTGCCACAAAAGAGGTACCTTGAACAGTCATGCTCCTTCCTATAGAGAAGGTATTTTCCTCCATACTTTGGTGAACAATATCTCACACACACACACACACACAAAAAGTCAGGAACAAATACACAGGAAGAAGTTTTTCTCAACTCAGTGAAATAAAGCCTACTATGAGAAAAGAATTAAAATTTTTAAAAGTAAGAGTTTCAGAAAAGGTTTTCTGACAAACATTTTCAGACCAAAGAACTTTTGAGATACAAAGAAATTATTCAGACATAGTTTTAAGAGAGAGTGTGTGTGGAGGTGAGGTATGGTGTGTGGATCTTGCTCCAAAATATATTTTAAGCCACAGGGACAATACAAGGACTGCAGAAAAATTGTTGCTTTTCTCTGTGAGCTTTATCATGCAGTTTTGGTCAAGCCAACCTCTCTGATGTACATCAGTTCCCAGTGTTTTGCTTATAAAAGTCCTGAATAAAAGGTAACTGAGCCAAACTACTTGGACTATCTGTGTTTTGGGATCAGTAATCAGAAGTTACCTTCACATATGTACAGCACTAAGCTGTGGAAGGCTCAAACCCAGCAGCTTCCCCACTGCATTCCAGAAAGGCATGGCAAGTTCACTACAGCTCCCTTTGTAAAGTAGCCTAAGTGATTAAAGAGCAAGAGAAAGTAAAGAACAGTGATTCTAGAAAATCCAGGGGGATCCAGCACTGAGACAGAGTAAGGGACACAGCATAGAAATGCTTCTGATTCCCTCCATAACTCCTCCATGTATTTCACATTGAATCCAGACTTGCAAAAACACCACACACAGAACACAAATACCTAGGCTGGGATGTACGTCCATGGGATTGCTGGGCAGAGCAGCACAGGACAAGGCACTGCTGGCAACACACACCCATCATCCCAGGAGAAACAATCAAACAGTCTGGAAAGCCACTGACCTTCCAGGAGAAAACTGCTTTGTAGACCTGGTAGATTCAAAAACTTCTTCTGCAAACTGGTTCCCAAAAGCAAACATAATTTTCACAGGAGTCTTCTGAAGCAGTTACCAGACTTTTTTGTATTTAGTTACAGTTTGTATTCAACAAACATTTAAAGTGTTTGTTCTAGGTCACTGTTGGTTTGTGGAAAGAAAAAAACATCGTTTGCTTCAGCATTGTAAACACCAAAAAAAATTAGAAAACGTGGAGCTATGGTAAGACAGGTAAGACAGCAACTAAGGAAGATAAATGTTGACTTATTTTTAGTAAGCAACAAGAAATACGTTTCTTACCTGTTTGAAGGAAGACAATCAAAGGCAGGCTAACTCATATTATTTTTTAGCAGAGAAACAAAATCATCCTGTATTACAGATAGGCTTGTATTAAAAGCAGACTTCAAGGCCATACAGTTTGACTGACAATCTCAAACTGCAAAAGAAAATACTGGGAAATAAGTTATACCTATTTTCACAACTATGGTTCCTCAAGGGAATCTCTGGGACCTTTGTGAAGAGGAAGGTCCAATAGAGCTATGCAGAAATTCATCTTCTGCTAACAGAAGTCTGAAGTAGAAATACACACCAAAAGGCATGGTTTATTCCCTTTTCCAAGCTACAGGATATAGTGCAGGACAGCAAAATGAACATTAAACTAACTGGCCTTGCAACCACTCCGTGACTCAGATTTCCAGAATACTGAAGTGGTGTGGTGACTCTCTAACTTGTTCCTTGAGGAACAGAACCTGGACAGTTCCACAGGCACAAGCACAAACAACCAAGGGTCTCAGCCACAGCATTTTCTTTAAGAACTGTATCAAAACTCTGCCTTAGCCTGGCTCCCACCCCAGAGCTCACTGGCTTTAGTGGGGGACGCCTTCCCCAGAAATCCAGTAGTGCTGCAAATACACAAAGCTTTACCCTTCCAATGCTTCTTCACTGAAGGATTAAACAGCATGATAAAATTCCATATGATACTCTATGTTTTGGCAGTACAGCTCTACATCTGCCCCAAAACCCTCTTCTCTACTGGTAAGTGGACACATACGCAGAAGAAAATTCTAGGTGTCATAAAATCAGTTTGTTTAAGTCTCACTGATCACAGCAGCACTACAATTTTAATTTCAACTTTAATCTCAACTTCTCTCTGTGTAATCTTTTTATGAGAGACTGTCTCTGTGCTCATACTAAAAACTGTTTTATTACCCGTAAATTGTTACTCAGTCTTATCTTTGGCAGTGAAACACTATGTAAAGCACATAGTGGAAAAAACAACCAACCATTTATTTGGCTTACTGATATTATTTCCCAGGAATAAAATCAACTTAATAAGCAACAGAGCTGTATCACTGTATTTTAAACACATAAATACACATACATAAAAAATCCTTCTTATTTGCAGGAAAGCACTGTTAAGAACAAAAATCATTCCAAATTAAAAAAAAAAAAATAAATCACATCAACAACAACAAAACAAAACAAACAAACACAAAAAATAAAACAAGAAATCCCCACAACTAGAAAGTAACCACTGAGTTATTTTGGCAACACTGTCTCCTCTGAGAAAGCAAAGCTGCCAACGGCAAATAATTAGTCTGTTCATGATGGCAAACTGTTTGCAATTGTTGTACCGGGTGCTTAGATACAGAGGATTTTCCAGATTCTTTTTACACTTCAACCTCATAGTGAAAGAATAGCAATTTAAGGAAAACAGAATCAAAAGAGAGCTACACAAACAAGAAAACGTCTGTTCTCCTTCAAAAACATACTACATCTGTCTCTCCTCAAATAAATGATAAGCAGCACTTGTCAAACACACCTCAGTGTGAATACTGAGACACTTACTGGGAATGAGAGAGCCAGCTTCCCTGACTTGAATCTCTGTGTCACACATAACCCACTGAACCACTTAAATATTACACAGTCATAAGATGGAGTTGCTTGAGGGAAAAAATACTGGTTTTATTTGTCTTAAAGTTAAAACCACCAAGGTGAAGAACCCTTCCAGAGGAATGGTGGGCATATGGTTGGTACTGGGCTGGAGCACGACTCAAGAGAGGCAGTGGCTGCCATTTACAGCTAAACACAGAAGCACCATCCCTCCTCCTCAGCAGGAACCATCACCCACTGCAAGTCACAGCTTTGAGGGAAGACAAGAGGCAAACTGAAAAAAACAAACAAATCACCGATCTCAACCCCTAAAACGTACATATTGGTGGCAGAAGCATCACGAACACTAGATGAAATGCCAGGTAAGGGAAAGCATGTCAGGTAAGCTGCTGGCTACAAAGGCAGCCTCCCAGCAAACTGGGGGCTTCCTTTAGTTTACTCGTACCATTTGAGCAAGCAGGAGTCATGGATGACAAGCTACACCTTAGATAAAACAGAGTTAAAAACAAGGTTGGTGGGATTCTTTAGAACAATTATTTAAATAAATTTTCAGGCCCTAAGATTGGTCCGCACACAGAAGAGACATTAGTAGAACAGAGCACACAAGCACATGTGCCTCTTGCTGCCACAGACTGATTCATGCTGTTTAAAAGTATAGTCCATGTTAGCTTATCCAATTAGTGTTTCACCAACCTAAGGAAATACATTTTACTTTCAGCCACTTAAGAGAAAAACCTTCCTCCTCTCTGTTTATTCCCTTCCAAAGGGTGCAACAAATAAGTGTTCTTCTGCTAATCTATAGAGATGTTAGAAGTCTTTATGTGTATCTTACTAAAACAAACAAACAACAAACCAGACTTAATACATCAAGTTCTGGCATAAAGGTTTACTCATTTAAGCAGAAGCTCATTCTGCCTCAAGGATAAAGCAACTGTAGTACATTTTCACAGTTTCCCTGACACCAACTAAAGACCAACACTTCAGTTTCTGCATCCAGTAATTAATTTTTAACTTTGGAAAATATAAAGTAGCAAGTAACAGTATGCAATTTTTCAAAGCTGGAGTTTGGCAAACACAAGTTGCTTTTTTTTTTTCATTGCTACATGATGCCTGCAGGCAGCATTCAAATTGAAACCTATCACCAGCCAAGTTACCGGACTGTATGATCACTCACTCAAATATAATGACCTATATTCCAGAGGAAAGCAAAAGCATTATAAAATCCTTGTTTTAAGGAGATTATTTAATGGTTTATTCCCTAACTGTAAAAATAACAGTGTTGGTCTAATGCAGTCAATGGAACAATCTCTGTCCATTAAATATATTGAGTATTTCACCAGGAATTTTCCCCACATGCTACCATGTCCAGAAATAATGGCATGCTGTAGAGCAAAAGAGGCCATATGGAAGAACAGTATGAGACAAGGCAGCAGTGACCCCAGGTGCCAGTCCTTGTCCCTGCCAAACAAGTGCCTTATCCGGTGTCACAGCGTCACTGAAAGCCACCAGAAACCCTGATCCACTGCCCTGCTCCGACTGCCTTCAGGGGTAGTAAACCCTTGTTCCTCAGAGTCAGAATGGAAGTTATAGCAATTATTACCCTGAGGCTTGCATCATGCATTCTGGGAATATTAGGTTTTGCAGACTTAACTTGAAATCACAATGTTTTGTTCTTAAGCTCATCAGGGAGCTTCATACTACCAACGGAAGCTGTTAACCTGCACTCGGTGCAGCACTGACTGTGGGAAGGACTAGATAATGTTTCATGGTCCTTTCTAATCTCATTCTCTTTGGATTTTTTTTTTTAATCTGAAGTCTTTCATTCTAATAGTTGTCAAAGGCAATCACAAGTTGTAAATTAATAATGACCATAGGTCCTTTTTTCATAGTTCAATCACAGATTTTCCAAAATTGCAAGGACTATGAGTTTTGATTCAACAGCTATATCTGGACTTCTACTGCTGTTGTAGCAAACCTGTAGTTTCAACAGTGTCCCCAATACCTAATAAGCATGAAAATCCCTTCCTTTGTCATATGAAACAAAACCAAGCTTCTTGGTAAAAATAAAATACTCCCATATAAGTTAAAAATAAACATTTCCATTTATGTTTAAAATAAATTTTCACATATACTTAAAACCCTTTCGGTTAGAAGCCAAGATTTTACAGTGTCACTTAAACATCTAAATATATAGATATAATATGAAAAGATGGAGAGAGAAACCATAGTTATTTTAAAGACCAAGTGAAACCTTCTGAAAGTTCCCTGCTTGAAGTTGAGAAATACAGAACAACGTGCATGACAATGAAAAGCCACACCAAATGACCCTCTTTCTAACCACTGTCCCTCCCTGTCCAGTGTATGATGAAGTGTACTGGTTCAACTACCACTCTAATTTTTACTTGACCAGTGAATTCTCAACATGCTCCACCTGTCAGAACTAATCTGCTGGCATTTCACATTGCTAGGGCAAGTTTTTATACATGTATATACTACATAGTGCAGCTCTGTTGCTAATTCCAAAGGCCTTGACAGGTCTTAGAAAATGGAGAACGGAAATTCATCAAAGACAGTAAGACCATTTCTTTAAGAGAAAGATGATCTTCCACTGGTAAGAAGAGGTCTATAAGTAATCAGACATACCTAGTACTGACACACCTCTCCATCCTCCTAATCATATTAGAATAAAAAAATTAATGGCTTTCCTTCACCTTTTTCATGTGAAGTCTGAAGAAGCAAACCGCTTTGCTCATGACATTGATCAAGAGGAGAAAAAACCAGGGTTTTGCCTCAACATTCAAATCACTGTTAGAAGTCTTTCAAATTACCTAAACTCTTCTAGGAACTGGTACGAGCTGTGTATATGAAAGCTTCTGGAAGACAAGCACCAAGGAATGATGTAGACCTTTCTTAACTAAAAGAGATTCACTGTTTTTTTAAATGCCAGTGTGTTTGTTTAGACAATTTCTCCATATGATCAAATTCATTCTGTACTTCAAGTAAGAACTGCAGCTTAGAAAGGTAGTATGAAAGTAATCAACTAACCCCTATACAAAAACTTGCTCATGCAGTTAATAAACAATTAAGAGTATTGTATAATTCTGACCAAAAGCCTCCCAACTTATCCTAAAGGAAGTATCCTTCAAATCTATATGAGCAAGTAATTGAAAAAGTTACACAAAGGAAGATGTTTCCATTGCACTACCTTCAGTTACCTTCAATTGCTTGAAACTACTAACAAACACATCTCAAAGTTTTACAGAAGTGACTCAAAGATTCACCTTCATGCAATGATTACAAGAAAGAAAGGGTTTCAATAGATCAATTAATCTGGGGCTGCCAATTAAAGTTTTTCTGTTTGCTTTTGCAATTTTTTTCTAGTAATTGTAACTAGTACATAGAATTGCTATAAAGGACAAAATCTATGTTAAAAACATCACAACAAAACTATCACTGGGCTCAAAGAAAAATGGCTCAATTTTTAATTTTAGTGATTTTTTTAAAAATAAATAAACTTGGCCTCTCGGTCAGATTACCACTGTGTAGGTTTTATGCACCTCACTTATTAAATGGAATGAATCTCATGGATTATTTTTGGTCTAAGCCTCAGGTTAATCTACAACAGTCCATAAAAATCAGAGAATAAGCTCTTGCTGGGGAAATACATCTAAAATAATACAACATAGCTGCTTATATAATAACTGCAAAAATCTTGCAAATAATACAGCAGAAGTAATTTTTAATTTTCTTGATTCAATTTTCTTGTCTCACATTAGCCATCAGGAATAAACCCAGTATCCGTCTGTTGAGGCAGGCTGTTCAGAGCAGTTTGGATTTTAAGTGTTTCATCGTATTTCTAGTTTGACAAAATCATTTGATTGCATAAAACAAGACATGAGAAGCCAGAAATCTGTACCTGTGATTGCTATGCCCTTTTTCCTTTCCTTTTTTTTTTTTAATCAAGAGTCTCTCTCTCTCTCTCAAAGTTTCAGAGAGTTTCCCTAATATTCCCACACTGTACCATCAGTTTCAACATAAATGATGCATGGTTTTCATTAAATGTAGATATGAAAACTTACTATTCATGTTTACATACTGAATACTTCCACAAAATACTTTTACTTACGGAAACAAAGAGAGGAAGTTAGAGGCAGCTAATTTTAAAAAAAATCACAGAAAGGTGAAGTAGGGCAAAAGGCCCTGCTCTATGAAGTGGTTATATAAACCTATCTTTCCACAACTTTGTTTTCAGCATCCTACCTCTGTCCCCTTTCAGTGAGAGTGTTAAATTACAGACAAGCTACCGAAATGTCAAACACAGCTAAAAGATTGCAGCCACCAAAGGCAGTGTCCCAATCAGCCTCAGAGCTGAAGGGGCACTGCTGCCCCACCAGGAACAAACCCATGGAATAAGGAAAGCATTTCCAATACAAGGAATCCAAACCTAAATATGAAGTGTGACCTGGAGGAGCACCAGCATCCCTCCCCTCATCCAAGCCAGAGCTGAATCTGTGCACAGTCACCAGCTGGGTGTTCAGAAGAAGCCAGCAGAACCAGTGATAATAAACTGCACAACTGCACTGTGCAAATGTAGAATTGTTGTGGCACCTCACATGAATTTCCTGGGAAATGTACACAACAACTCACCTGCTTTTTCCATACTCCCCAACAAGACCCCTGGAGTTCAATTTACTGCCAGAAGTAACAAAAAACAGAATCACAAAGGCCAGACAGAGAAACAGGGAGGGACTGCTGGAACCAGGATCACTTGCATTTGTCTTATTATACCCTTTGATTTCTCTGGCTGCTATCACAAGCTCCGTTCTAAACCACACTGCAGTCTGACCCCTTTCTGTTCAGCCTGACTTGGTGATGTCTCAATATGATGAAAGAAAAGAAGAATCAGAAAGCAGAAGCTGTAAGGGTCAAAGGCAAATTATCACTCTGAACAACTATGGAGAGCTTCCAACTTCATATTACTGTTTTGAAACTTGACAAAATGTTTTCTTGGACTTTTTGATCAACTCTTTTCCCCTCCGCTCTCACAGTTTTTATACATATCCAATAGGAATAAACAGTAAGATTTAGCTTTTAGAACAATGTAAAAATCAGTTACTGACTTTCATTTTGTGCTCGTTTCCTCAGAATTGTTTCACAGTTATGTCCAAGAATAATTCTAGCTATCAGTTTCCTGATTTCTTGCAAGTTTATACTGCCAACACTAATTTTTAACAATAAGGATCATGTATGGCGGGTTAAAAACACCTCTTACAATATCAGTGTACCTCAATCAGCAAATACAAACTCTGTCTACATAAACAGAAGGGACGAATGGCTCCAAGGGCCATCACCAGACTTCTGATCCAAGTTCCAACTGAATTTTTACTCCAAAAACTGCTGGCACACACAAAAAGTTCTCCTTCAATTCCACTGGTGTTTTGCACTCCTGTGCTCACAAACACTTTAGTTCCAGCAGAAGATGATGGTACGTAAAAGCTACACAGATTTCAGTAGTATCTGGAGGATGCAGGAGGTAAAAAATGGCCTAAAAAAGCTGCAAATCTTCCTGCCTTCTCTGCTAAGATCACACCAAAGTGAGCACAACAACGCTCAGAACACAGACCAAACTCAGCAGCCAGCACCGGGGGCAGCTATGCAGCACTGCCACCAACCAGTTATTTCAGAGCTCTCTTCAAAAGAACAAGAAATAATGCAAGTATACACCAGTGGAACAAAATAAAATGGTTTACAGAATGAAGAAAAAAAATCCATTTTCTGCCACATGCCTTTCAAATTAGTCAGTCTAAAGTATATAATCTAGTATTTGTTTCTCAGTAACAGCTAATTAAAAAACTCCAAGCTTCTAAGGAAAAAAATACCAGCTTGCAAGCATTCAAACTCTTAATAAAGGTAAATACACCAATATCTTATTTAAATACAAAGAAAAAAACTCAAAAGCATTTTCAAGTTTTAGCCAGCTAGTAAATTTCTCCACCAACTTCTAGATTAAAATTCTGGACCTTGTATTTTGTATCTAAATCCAGAGAGAGAGAGACAAAGCACTAGATCAAGAATATTTGCATTTTATTTTCACACTGATTTGCCTGCAGAGGCCTGAGCACAGAAGAGGCACGGCATAGTTTTTGCCCTTAATTAAAACCTTGGGACGAGAATAAAGAGTTAGAAAACAAAGAGAAAATACATACACTTTTTAAATTGTAATGTATTTGTTAAAAACACAAATATGTATTTGTATTTTTACAAATTTGTGTATTGCAACAGATCTGTGGATCTCAGCAAAATCATTTTGTCTAATTTCAGGAAAAAAATAATATTTTGCATAAGCAGTAGAAGTACAAATTAGAACTGTCTTACTTACTATGCTGAAATAGTAGATAACAAGACACCAGATATCTGCAAAGTGCAGTAAGCAAGTCAAAATATCTAAATTGAACCTTAAAATGTTTTTCACTGAGGGAACTTCAGAAAAGGCAGATTGCTACAGAATTTATAACCAAAACATTCAAACCCACCTGGAAACACATCACTCTTACACCACTTGGAAGCCCTGACACCACATGAGTAATTGCATTGAACTCAGAAAAGCAAAGTATTCAAATGTAACTACTTCTCAAATAAAACATCATGGGGAACAGAGAAGGAAATTCATTTCTGCTTAAAACAAAAAACAATTTACCAGAACAGGATCCATTTCCCTAAACAGTGGCAAAGATTATCAAAATTAACAATACAACTAGTTTACACTAAAATTCAATCCTTTGAAGAAGATTGCTTGACAAAGCCTCAATTCTCATTCTTTTTCCTTCCAAAACAAAAAATTAAGTCATATGCATGGACAACTGCAACAGATCAGCATCTGCAATTTGTTTTCTACCCCAAAAAAACCTGGTTGTGTGACTTAAGGTACATACATGGCCTAATCAGAAAGGTCAGCAATACTTGAACTGAAAGCACAGCTACTTAACTTACCTCACCACCCTGAAAGTCAGAGGTTTAAGCATCACTTACCACTGACAAGAAGTGTAACCTCAAGACTATTCCATAATTACTAAGTAATTGTCTTCTGGACACTTGTACCATCACACCTTGAAATGTAACATGCAGAGATTTTGGTGATGAAAGAATAAATAAATAAATACATATACACACACACAAAATGTAAGAGACATTCTGACAGCTGTGTTTATTTGCCTGCAAGAGAAAAACATGGATTGCTCATGACTGGTTACTCAAAAGTGATTCCATTCATTAAAAGAATTACTACTCCACAAGTTTTATAGCAAGTGCTGAGAAAGGACTTTGTTGCCAGTCACATTCAAGCCGATTTCATTCCTCACCTGTGTCACTGATATGATACGAGAGTGACCAAGTTATTTCACTGCTAAGCCCAGAGTAACATGGAAACCTCATTAGGCCATTTAGCAAATGGCCTTCAAGATCCACTAGTAGACTCACTCATTCACTGAAATCCTGTTTTACTACTTAAAAACACCTTTCACTTTCATTTTTTCTGCCCTAGTTAGAAATCATGTGGGAGATACCTAGAATTTGAGCAATTAAGACAGGAAGTTGTCAACCATCAGCAGTAATAGGCTTTACTATTTAAGAGTTTGCCAGTAGCATTGTAAAATGAAAGATCACACATGAAGGCAAACGTGCAAATCATAATTTTACCATTAATTACCATAGTTACTTTGTACTACTTTGCATCAAAGTGTAACTCCACTTGAAAATATTTCTACTATACCAGAAAACACCTCAGAACTGCCAACCATGCTAAAAAGGGTATTTCTAGTCCAGATACCAAAGCCCTATTCAGACACAACAGCCAGACCAGTAACAGACATACCCAACTTGATACCACTAAGTCACCAGAACATCAGCACAAATCACACTTAAAACCATTAGGAAACATCAAGCACATGCAGAGGGTTTAAACTAACCAAGAACTTTGTTTCAGACTGTCTATACAGATTGTAACTCAAGAACTAATTCCCTTAGTTTTCTTGAATAAAAAGTGTTTAAATTTCCAAAATTTTGTTTTATCCCAATGACTTCTAAAATGGATTTATGCATCAACAGAAAAAAATTAAAATTAATTCCAACTGAAAGCATTTATGTACAGATGGCATCAAGTACTTATCCACCCATCTTGCTGCAAAATATTAACATCTCTTTTTCAGCTACAATACACAAAAGGAGAAGGGCATACATTGAACCTGCAAATTTCTACATGGAGTTAGTTATTTTAGTGATGGGGGAAAAAAAGAAAAAAAAAAAGAGATGTAGATAATTTTTGTCATTGTTTTGCCTCCTTCATACAAGTTGCACTCTACATCTCAGGCAGGACTTACCCCCTTATACAAGAACTTGATAATGCTGCTTGCTTAGGGGGAATTGCCATCTTTCATTCAAACACCACAAGCTGAGGTTAGAATCATTTATTAACCAACACTTCAACCAATTTCAAAGTTTAACATATTTACAGAAACAAAAGTTTTGATCTCTGCTTCAGAAGCAACCAGCAGGCAGATGCTGGAGCAGCCCACGGACACAGGCTTTAGGATGGTATTAGGAAAAACCAACACTGGCAGCAGTAGGAAAGGTAAGGAAGAAGTGCTCTCTGTGCTTAAGAGGAACAAGACACCTGTTAACAAAGTGCATGGAAAAGGATGACACACACACACCTTTTCTGCCCCAGTTTTCACTAGTAAGGTCCACTTACAAGCCTTCCAGACCCCTGAGCCCAGTAGCAATCTGCCAGAGTGAGAAGTTACTTCCAAAAGAGAAAGACAAAGTTTGGAAGCACTTCAGGAAATTGGAAACATACAATCTATGTAACCAGAATAGGTTATGTCTAAGAATCCTGAGGGAACTTCCCAGTGTTGCTGAGATACCACACTCTACCAGTTTTTGAAAGGCCACGAGACTGTGAGAGGCTCCTTCTGACTGGAAAAAAAGCAAATATCCCATCCAATTTCAAGAGCAAGGAGGATCGAGGCAACCACAGATCAGCCAGCCTAACCCTAAGTCTGTGAGAGGATTATAGAACAAATCCTCCTGGCAGGCTTCCCTCTGCTCAAGAAGCACAAGAAGATGATGGGGAATAGCAAGCATGGATTTACCAAGGCCAACTGATGCCTGATGAACACAAGAGCTTATTCCAAGGAGATGACTGGCTTAGCAGATGATGGAAGAGCACTGAATACAGGCCATTAACAAGAGTCTCCCACAGCATCCCCACTGGCGAGACAGGCACTGGGTAAGTGAGCAATGAGGTGTTTGGGAATTTGCCTGGACTGCTGAGCTGAAAGAACAGCCACCAACTGTACCAAGTTCCATACAGGCAGCTGCAGTCACATCCCCTGGGGATCACTGCTGAAACCACCAGTACCACCCCATGTCTTTATTCATCATCTAGATGATGGGACAGGCTGCATCCTCAGGAAGTTTCCAACGACACCAAAGTGGGAGGAGTGGTCAGCTCCTACTCAGAGAGACCTGGGCAGGCTGGAGAAAGGCACCAGCAAGACCATTTGAAGTTCAATGAGGGCAAGTGCTGGGTCCTGTATCAGTGACAGAACAACCTCCCGTGACAAGGGCTAAACACGAACTAGGTAAAGAGTGCCTTTTTCAGAAAAGTATTTGGAGATCCCAGCAGACAGGATTTTGAAAACAAGTCAGCAGTACATGCTCCTAGCAAAGGCAGCTGAGCACAGCCTGGGCTGTTTGCAGGAGTCCAGGCAGCAGGTCCAGGGCAGGGTCAGTCCCCTCAGTTCAGCACCTGTGAGGCCGTGGTTGCAGTGCAGCCAGTTCTGGGCTCCCCAGTACAGGACTCACACAGACACTCTGCAGCGTGTCCAGTGGCCAAGCTGGCCAGATGGCAGGAGCACATGCTGGACAGTGAGAGGCTGATGGAACTGAGTTTGCACAATCTGGTCAAGAAAAGAGCTCTAAAGAATCCTGATTACTGTCAGCTCTCTAATGAAAGGGTGCAGAAGAGAGAACTGGACTCTTCTGGATGATAGACACTGACATGTTAGGAGGCAACAGGCACAAGCTGGAAAGTAAATTTCAACTAGCTTAAAGAGAGGGAGGAAAGAAAAAAAATCACTGAGTGCAGACAAATGTGGAAACAGATTACCTAGAAAGGTGTTAAAGGCTGGAACAACCTTAGCTAAATTACTCCTGCTTTAATTTATGCAGGGAGCTGGATTAGATGACCTCCAGAAGCCCCTTCCAACCTAAATGACTCTATTTTAAGAATTTACTATTTGACCTGCCAATTACTGTATATCAGAACTTTCCTTCAGCAGGTTTTCCATCAGGTTTATTACTTTTAATTGTGTATTTCAAAATTCCAGTTCTCCTGTACATACAGTAAGCCTACATCCAGTGCTGTACACAGAAATGTATATATCTCTTATCTTCCTGCTCTTAGAACTTCTTCCCATTGTACTGCTGTGCTTCTCCCCACAATCAGGGAACATGTTTTCAGCATCAGAAAAATTTTGCACTTTTAAGCTTACTTGATCTAAAAAAACCCACACCTTCCTCAATATCCAGACTCATGACACAGGCATGATGAGAGTAGGAAAGCAGAGGGCTGTGACCCATCTCATTTTGTGACAAAAGCTACTTTTTCCTTCTGTCCACTTAAAAATATCAGAAAGACAGTTGTCCCTGCTACTCTTTCCAAAGAGCAAGAAATAATCCACAAAAGACACAATCTAACAGAGGGCCTTACTCATCTTTCAGAGCAATCTACTTTACTAAGCAGATTTTGGAACCCCATTTTTGTATTTATGTTCTGTTTACAATCACACCCAACAAACTAGTTTGTTAGCTTCACAAAGTCCCCTCTGGGAACACTCCTGACAGCAAATTTAAATAAACACCTTAAAAGCCACAGAGGTTGTCTAATAATCTACACATTGATTTTGTTTCTTTTTAAAGTTAAGAATTAAGGAAAAAGGTGAAATAAAAAATTTTTAGACATTTCAGGCTTTTTTTATGGACCAAGATTCCATCAAAGAAGGAAGAATCCCTTCAGCAATCCAAGTTAAAATAATGTCTCCTTCAACAGCTGTAGCAATATAACAGAGTAAGATTGAGACTGGAACAAACTGCTAAAGGTACGAATTTTAAAAAACATCAAAATATACTTGAAAACAACTTAACCTTCACTAAAAGGACACTTCCAGGAAGCTCACTGTTAATGTCTGAAAGGTGCATTTTAATTCTCACTCAATAGGTCAAGATTAAAATTCATGGGGAGAAGCTGAGAATCATTACAGGAATGATTAGTGTAGCTAGTCACCCAAAGAGAAAACAAACCTTCCATGGTGTATTTCCACACATTTTTGCATTCTTTTTGTTAAAAGTGCTTTTTTTTTTTTTCTGATACCACAATCAAGGGTGCCAATAAAACATATCAGTCATTGGGTGCATAAAATGGATATAATCCCATGACAAATTAATTTAGACTAGAAATCAAAAACTGTGTAATTACTAAGGTCAGTCAAGTTTGAAACAGCCTTCCTATTACAGCAGAGGTAACAGCAATATACAACTAATTATTTTTAAATTAGAGCTGAATAAATTTACAAAAAACCTTAACAATGCCAAGATCATTCCCTGAAACTAAGAACTCAGAGAGACTAACAGATGAACACAGGAGAGAGAAGAAAACCACAGCAGTTTCTGTGGGCTCATGGAAGAAAAGAGACACAGAAAAGGCTCTTGAGTCCATTTAAGTTGTCAAAACTAAACTAAAAATTACACCATGACTTCATAATCAATGTAAGTCAGTACTGGCAGAAAAAAAGGGCTACCACCCTTACTATCATTGCTACCTTCACCACAAGTAGCTTAAGTGACTGAAAACCACCACGCAGCAGCTTCTAGCAGCGCTGGCTTCTGCTATTAACTTACTGACCATAAAGCCAGGTCCCAGCTAAGGACCATCACAGCACCTGTGACTGTTACAATCTCTTCCCTTCCAGCACTCTACTTCCTCCTCTAGACTGAGCCCATGCCCACATGGCCGGCAAGTGAGCGGGGTCAGGAAGTTCTTGTAATGAGAGTACCTCAGGGAACAAAAAAAAGAAGAAATAGAAGTAGATCTTTTTAACCAGATTGGTTCTTTTTACTCACGTCCTGGCTGTGGAAGTCCCTTTGATGAGAGAAGGGCAGGAGCAGCCACAACTCAGACTGTCTTGAAATGCTAGGGAGTACACCAGGAACACAAGACAGCCACATTATACACTTGATCTTTTTGCAATCCCCTTACTAACCCCACCAAATCTGAATCTGTGAATCACTTTTTAAAGGACTGAACACTATTTTTAACCAAGCAATACATTTCACTGTAACCATTTTAAAGTAAATACTGCAGAGCAATTTTTACAGTTCTCACATGTACAGCCAAGCTGTTCACAGCCCCAGAGTCCTTTCGGAAAAAAGCAATTATTTTAAAAATCAATCAAATAAATACAACAAAACAAACCCGGCATGATTTCCCACCTCTGCCTAAAACAGAAGGAAGTAGTGGAAGGCTCTGCCACTCACTGAGTCCTGGGGTTCATCAGCTGGTGCTGGCACCCCTGCAGATACTCACTGGCAGCATTCTTACAACACTGTGCTTACTGTAACTCTATTTGTAGTCTTTTCAAGTTTAAACTACAAAGCAAGTTCTTAATCAGATAATTAATACCATCTAACCCACATAAACAGAGTTAGTTACAATCCTACTTAAAACCTAGGCAGAGGCATAACTTGCAGAATCAATCTTATACGCCCAGTAAACCTTCATACAATCTGGGTGCCAAGTTGGTCTGACAGGCAGTCAGGATTTGGCCTATATCACAGAGGTCTGGTTAAATAAAGCCACAGTACCTTTTCTGCATTTAAAGGGATAAGAAAATGTTGCCTGTGCCGTAAACAAGAGCTGTCTCCGGAAACTGAAAGCACACCTGCCCTTCTGAAAGTTTTAGCTGAAAAATAAGGCGGTTGTGAGACTAGAGCTCCACAATGAAAGAGACAAGCAATGGTTACTTGCCTAAGCAAGTTATTTCTTAATTGCCACTAGATTTTTCCCTATCTTAAAGAAGAGCTGACATTTTGAATCTTTTTCCCCCCTCTTAGGCACACACTGGATGGATACACACACGCACACAGCTGTGAAATGTGGTAGGATACAACTTATTCACAGGACCATCAAATCATGCAGTCTCAACAACACAGCTTTGACAGGGTGACAGCAGGAGCAAAGTACACACAACGCTGCAGGAACTTATACTCGAGGAGAGTCACCAAGTCCATTTCAGTGCCGTACCTGCTTCAGATGGTTTCAGCAGGTTTTCAAGTACTTTTATCTAAAGACAAGAATTTTTGTACCAGCTTACGGGTCGGGAGATAGTGGAAGAGGGCTTAAAAAATACAGAAATAAAACAAACCACTGGAAGAAAGAAAAAAACCCAAAAACAAACAAACGAAAAGAAAACCACCCCAAACCAAAACATGAAGTAGATGAATCTGACGCATGCAGACGGCACAGATTTAGGACAGTAGTTTGCTAGTCTGGGCTCTTGGGAAGTGACTTCACTTTTCCCGCGGAGGAGGCAGAGAGATGAACGCTTCCAGAGCGCACTCGCTTTCCTGACCACGAAAACAACTTTATTTTTTAAATCCTGCACTGTGCCCGAGCACCTCTCCTCCCGGAGCTGCACTAAGCAGGGAACTCCCCATACACACACAAACACCAAACAACACGACCCAGCGGAACCATCACGGCGAGCCCCCCGCCCTGAGGGCCCGCGGCCAGCGGAGGAGCCACCTCAGGTCACCGGGCACTATCACCCGTCACACGGGGTGGGCCGGCGGCTCCCTCTCCTCCCGCGCCCGTTCTCCTGAGGGAGCGGCGACCTCCCTGCCCGCGCCCCTCACGACACCCGCTCCGCTCGGCCCGCCCCGGCGGGGCAGGCCCGAGGCAGTGCCCCGATCCCTCACCGGTGCAGCCGGGCCGTCCTCTCGTCGCTGCCGCTGCCTCCAGCCCGGCGGGGCCGCGCAGCCGCCTCAGGGCCGGGACAGCGTCGCCCACATTCCGGCGGCGGGAGGGCGGGCGGGTGCGCGCGCACGGCTGACACGGCGTGAGGGCGGGAGGGAAGGAGGGAAGGCAGCCGCCCTCAGCCGCGGCAGCCCCGCCGGGAGCCCGGGGCGACTGGGTGCACCCCGGGGAGTGCGAGGTGCGAGCGGCCCGCGGCCGGCCCGGCCCGGCTTCCTGTCAAAGTCCTGTGCGGCCCCATGGGAGTGTCCCCTCTGGACGGAATCGCAGGATGGTTTGCGTTGGAAGGGGCTTTAAAAACATCTCATTTCACCCTCCTGTCATGGGCAAGGACACTTTCCACTAGACCAGGCTGCTCCAAGCCCCGTCCAGCCTGGCCTTCTACGCTTGCGGGGATGGGGCAGCCACAGCTTCGCTGGGCACCCTGTGCCAGGGCCTCCCCACCCTCGCAGCGAAGAATTTATTCCTAATATCTAGTCTAACTCTGCTCTCTAGTGGTAAGCAATTCTTCTGTGTCCTGTAACTACATGCTCTTGTAACTAGATTCTCCCTGTAAGTTCCCTTCAGGTACTGAAAGGCCACAATTAGGTCACCCCAAAGCCTTCTCTTTTCCAGGGTGAACAATCCCCACTCTCTCAGCCTTTCCTCAGAGCAGAGCTGCTCCATCCCTCTGATGATCCTGGTGTCTCTTCTGGACTCGCTCCAACAGGTCCGTGTCTCCTGCTGGGACCCCAGAGCAGGAGGCAGGTGGGGTCTCACCTGAGCAGAGACGCAGAATCCTCCCCTCTCCTGCTGATTTTGATGTATGCTTCTCTCCCACCTGTCAGAAAGCATCCGGCAGGCACTGAAAGTGGGCGAGTCAAAATCCTCGCCCACAACTGAGGGACAATGGAAGCAACCCATAAATGATAGTGCTCTTTAGAAACAGTTTAGAAACTTTAGGAAAAATTAAGTTTGCCTTCAGATTTTGTATCCTGGTCTCGCCAAGTGGTAGATTGTGTTTGCTTATAGACAGTGGTTTGGTGTGATTAAACAAATATTTAAAAAGTAAATATCTATGCTTAATTAAATATCACCATTGTTTATGTTTAAATAAAATACGTTTAAATTACCACAGCTTGTCTTGGTGGGTTGTGTGTGAAACAAATTACATTTAAATTCACCACAGCATTAATACAGCTTGTCTGTGTTCTTCCCATTTCAGATGTGGTTCAGCAAAATCTTAAGGAATGTCAGTTCACAGCCTTCAATGAAACAACTTTAGCATAAAAGCCAGACTGCCCATGTGGGCCTTGATTTTAGGCTGTTTTCTTGTCACTGAGGTCGAGAGGTTTATCTGTTACATGGTCTTTTTTGAGCTGAACTGTCATAACAAACCTGTCCTGAGGCTGGCAAGGCAGGGAGAGCATTTAATAGGAAAAAAAAAAGCAAACAGTGTCTACCCTAAAACAGAAAAGGATGAGAATCAGAGGTCAGTAAGCTTTATTTTGTATCACAAAAATTACTGGAAGAAATTATTAAGCAAATTATTTGTAAGGCCTTGGATGATAAGATTAATAACAATCAACCATAACATCTCAAAACCAAATTATGGAATCTTGACTGCTGCAAGGCTTCTGACAATATATCAACTAATGCTCTCCTAAGCAGGATCAAATAGCATTGGCTACACAAAACTTGGTTGAAATGCTTAGAAAATGGCACTCAAAAGTAGTATCAAGTGAAGTTTGCAGTTAGTCTTCCAGCTTGAGTCCTGAACTGCTTCTGTGAGGCAATAGGGTAGGGAATATTTTTATCATATTTGTGGAGGATATCCTGTCCAGGTGAGTGCTGTAATCATTTTGAAAGATCGAATTGGAATTGAACAAATCATGACGAGTTGGAGCAAAGATCTGAACTAAAGAGGATGTAATTCAGTAAGGTGATCAAATATTACAGCTGGGAATAATAATTGGCTGCAAAAATGTGAGCTGGAGACAGAGGCAAAGCAGTTGCTTTATAGAAAATCTTGGTTTGTGGTAGTTCACAAATAGAAAATGAGGCTACAGTGATTTGTGACCTACCCCTTACCACACACACAGGCATTCCAAGCATCCCAAAATGTCTTGAGAAAATTTGGTGTTGCAAAAAATGTGACTGTGCTACTGAAATGTAGGAAAAGGCCGTCAAACACAAGAGGAAAATAATTCTTCTGCTCAAAAAGGAGCGCAAAAAGGTTTTCCTGAGAATCTCCTTTCAAATACAGAGATCTCTATGGAGAATATAAAGAACTACCAGGGACCTGGACAACTTGACCTTGGGCCATACTGAAGCACGACTGAATGGAATTCAATTGGATGTCTGAAAAGTCCAAGACAAGCCTTCACTGACTTTCATAGACCTCACAAACATCACAGGACCCCATGGCCCACCCAGTCCTTGCAGACTTCAAACTCCCATAGCCCTCACAGCCCCCATAGCCCTGAACGGCCTCACAAACACCACAGGCCACCAAGATCTGACAGCCTTCAAAGCCTCCAGCTCCCTGTCAGCCCTCACGGACCCTACTGCCTTCACAGCCCCCACAGAACTCAAAGCTGTGAAAGACCTCACACACCCCATAGCCCTCCAAGGCCCTTGAGCCCTCACAGCCTCCAGGGACCTCACAAACTCAATAGCCCCTATAGACTTCATAGCCCAAACAGACATCTCAGTCCCCACAGACCCCACATCACCCTTACACTCCTCCAAGCTTCTACAGCCTTCCCAGCCACCATAGACCTCAAACTCCCAAAGCACTCACAAGCTACAAAGCCCTCAGTGCACCTACAGCTATCACAGACCTCACAGCCCCCGTAACGCTCAGAGCACCAGTAGATCCCAGAGCCCACAGAGACCCGATGTCTCACAGACCTCAAAGCCCCTCTGACCTTCACAGCCACCCCACAGCCATCACAGACAACAAAGCCCACACAGCCTTCACAGCCCTAAGAGGCCCCATAGCCCTTACAGCCCCTATAGCCCTCACAGCCTTCTCAGATCTCACAGACTGTATGGCATTCACAAATCTCACAGCCCTCTGTCATGGTTTGACACTGGCCAAATGCCAGGCACCCATGTAAGTCCTTCTCTTACCCTTTTCTGCTAGAGTTGGCAGAGGAGAGGGAAAAAGATTAACAAAGGGCTCGCAAGTTGAGATAAGGATTGGGAGAAAAAAAACACTCCAAGGGCAAAACAGGTTCAAATTTAAAGGCATAAAGTAAATTTAATAAAAATAAAAGTAAATGCATGCAATTCCATGGGGTCCCTCCCAGGGGCAAACAATCGTCCCAAAAGTGCTGCGGTGTGGGTCACTCATCCACGGGGTGCAGTCTTTTCAGGCTAGGCTGTTCTAGTTTGGAAGCAAGGGCCTTTTCTCTCTATTTGGGCCTCCCATTGGATCACCGCTTTCTCTGGCATCCACCCACTCTGGCGTGAGCACTTCTCCCACAGGCTGCAAGTGGATCTCTACATCCCCCATGGAATTGCATGCATTACAAGGGGACACTTTGTTTCATCACAGTCACCACCACAGCCTGCAGAGGAATCTCAGCTCAGATGCTTGAATCACCTCCTCCCCCTCTTTCTTTTCCACTGACCTTGGTGTCACCATGCTGTTTTCCCTTACATGTCCTCACTTCCTCCTCTTCTCTGACTAGAAGAAAAACTGTTGCTTGTAGCTACCATTGCCAACAAGTTGCACTGTTTCAAAGATTCCTGCAGGATCCCACAGTGCTGAGAGGTTGATCTCATCTATGTTCCATGTTGGGGAATCCCTGCTCACGCTTCAGCTGCCGGCCAGGCAGCCCTGCCGCCCTTGTGGCGTGGGCAGTGGCAGCTGCTGCGGCGCTGGTGCCGTTTAATGCCTCTCCTCACGTGGGGCCTGGGAAAGAGAAGCTGCTGCCCCTGCCCTTTTTGCCCACAGCATGGCTGGCCAGGGGCGGCCAGGCAGGCAGGGCTCGCTGCAGGCTTGCCAGGATGGCCCCCAGCGGCTGTGCTTTGCCACCCCTGGGAAAAAGTGCAGGTGCACTGCTTTGATTTTCTTCTTAAATACGTCCTCACAGGGGCGTTACCAACCTCTCTAACTGGGCCAGCAGCACATCCATCTTCAGAGCCATCAGAGATTGGCTCTGTCGGGGATGGCAGAAGCTTCTAGCAGCTCCTCACAGAAGCCTCTCCTGTGGCCTCCCCACTACCAAAAACCAGGCTGTGCCAAACCAACACACCCTCACATCACCTACAGCCCTCAAAAGTCTGCATGGTTCTCACAGCCCCTAGAGGTCCCTGAACCATCTCAACCCTCACAGACTCCATGGCCCTCAGAGACCCCTTGGGAGGCTGCTGTGTGCAGTGTGGGTGGGAGGTGTGGGACAAGCAGGGGAGGCAGCACGGGAGGGGGCCAGGGTGGGTATGAGGTGTGTGAGGGGTTGTGGGGTTTTTCACTGAGTGCGGCTGTGGCCCGTTGGCTCAGGGGGTCTCCCTGCTCATGGCACTGGACGTGGTCACCTGCACATGTAAGGACTTGGTGGGGAAGATTACATGCCAAGTATGGCAGGGACAGAAAGAGGTGTGGCGCTGGGCTTGATGTGGGGACAGAAGGGGTGATGGGACTGTCTGCACATGATGGGACATCCCTGTGGCCTCTCCTCCAACTGCTGAGAGTAGGAGTTCCGATCCACCTGCTCACAGAACCAAGCAGCCACTGGGACACTCTGGAAACAAGGACATCATTGATAACACTTTGGGGACCCACAGAACCAAGGGGCAATTGTGACCCTGAGTGGCATCACAGAAACAAGGACACCTGTGTGAAACTGCTGAACCTTGTGGAACCATGGGTCCATTCTGACATTTTGGAACCAAGGAGACCACTGTGATACTTTGAAACAAAGGACACCATAGTGACACTGCAAAAACTCTTGGAACCAGGGGTCCATTGTGACATTAGAAAAACAAGACCACTTTGAAACTTCGGAACTTCATGGAATGAAGATGACATTGTGACACTGTAAAAAAAAGGAGACCATTGTGACTAAATAACCTAATGAAACCAAGTATCTCCTATGACACAGCAGGACCTCATGGATCAAAGGGATTTGTGATGGAACAATGGCATTGTGGTACTATGGGACCACATGGAACCAATAGTTCATTGTGACACAGAGGGGCACTGTATAACCAAGGGTCCTTTGTGACACTGTGGAACCAAGGATTCCATTCTTACGCTGTGGAGCCACATGGAACCAAGGGTGACATTGTGACACTACAGAACCTCATGGAACCAAACGTGCGTTGTGTCACGACAGGGCCTCATGGAACCATGGGTTCATTGTGAAATGTGGAAAGAAGGCAACCAGTGTTATGCTGTGGGACCTCATGGAACCAAGTGTCCACTGTGATAGCCATGGCACTGCATGGAACCCAGGGTCTGTTGTCACACTGTAGAACCAAGGACACCATTGTGACACCTCAGAACCTCCTTAAACCAAGTGCCTATTGTGACATTATGGGGCCTCATGTAACTAAGGGGCCATTGTGACACTGTGGAATCCACATGGAACCGTGGAGACCATATGGAGCTAATGGTACAGTGTGACACTGTGGAACCAAATGGAACCAAGAGTCCATTGTGAAACAGAGGGGCCTCCTAGAAGTAAGGGTTCATTGTGACACTTCAGGCTGTTGTGTAACCAGGTCCATTGTGACACTGTGGAAGCAAGGAGACCATTGTTACACTGTGGAGCCTCATGGTACTGTGCGTCCTTTGTGACATTATGCAGCCTCATGGCACCAAGGAGCCATTGTAACACTGGAGAACCAGGGATACTATTGCAATATTGTGGAACAAAAGAGACCATTGTGGCACTGCAGAACCTCATGGAATCAAGTGTCCATTGTGACACAGTGGAATGTCCTGGAACCCAGGGTCCATTGTGACACTCTGGAACCAAGGAAGCCACTGTGATGCTGTGTAATCCTACAGAACCAAGTGTCCATTGTGACACCATGGCACTGTATGGCACCCAGGCTCTGTTATGACACTGTAGAACCAAGGAGACCACTGTGACAGCTCAGAAACTCCTTAAACCAAGTACCTATTGTGACATTATGGGGCCTCATTGAACCAAGTGCCCATTGTGACACTAGTGGGCCTCACGTATCCAAGGGTCCATTGTGACACCTCAGAACTCATGGAACCATGTGTCTCATGTGACGCATTGTTACAATCCACTTAATTATACAGGAGCAAAAAGAGCTCTCTGTGAATTGCAGAAAGGACTTCAGGTTCAAATATTCCCCAAAACAAGATTAAAATTCAAACTAAGTTATATGTTGAAAAGAAAAAAAAAATCAGATATTTTCACTTTATTACCTGTAAAAGGGGAAAAAAGAAAGGGAAAAGTAGGCAAGGTAAGGGACATGTAGGCAAGGAAAGGAAAGGATGGGGTAGGCAAAGAAATGGAGGGTTGGGCAAGGCAAGAGCAAGATAAGGAAGAGGCAAGGCAAGGGAGGGGCAAGATAAGGAAGGGACAAAGTAGGAGAGGGAAAAGCAGGGGGCAAGGGAAAGCAGTGCAAGGGAAGGGAAAGGCAAGGTAAGGAAAAGCCAAACAAGGGATGGGAAAGGGAGGGGCAAGGGAGGAGCATATGAGGGGCAAGTCAATGCAAAGCAAGAAAGGGGAAAGGAAAAGAGAGGGGCAAAGCAAGAAAGGGTAAAGGGAGAGGCAAAGGAAGGCAAGGGAGGGGTAAGGTACAGGTAGGGGAGCAAGGAAAGGGAGGGAGGACAAGGAAATACAATGGATTATTAGGTAGTTCAAGGTAAGGGAAAGGCAGGCAAAGCAAGAGCAGGGCAGGTAAGTCAAATCAAAGCAAAGAAATGGAGGTGTAGCCAAGGCAAGGGGGGACAAGCAAGGCAAAGCTATGGAACATTAGGCAGTTCATAGTAAGGTAAGGGAAGGGGAGGCAAAACAAGGAAGGCAAGGCAAAGCAAAGGAGTAGTAAAGCAAGGGAAAGTGTAAGCAAGGCAAGGGAGGGTTAAGGCAAAGGAGGTGCCAGGTAAAGCAAGACAAAGCAAAGCCAACCAAGGGAGGGGAGGGGGATGTGTAAGGGAGGGCAAAGGCAAGGCAAGGGAGAGGCAAGGCAAAGTAAGGGAAGGCAAGGCAAGGGAGTGGTATGCAAGGGAAGGCAAGGGCAAGGAGAGGCAAAGCAATGGAGGGACAAGGCAAGGGAGGAGTGTCTTGGTTTAAAAGACAAGGTGGGAACCTTCCTGGAATGGAAAGGATTCCTCCCTCCAAATTACTGTAACTTCAAAACTATGGGGCGTCCAGGCAAAAATATAGGAAAAGGAGTAATAGTGCTTTAGTAGGAAAAAACCCCAACATAACAATAAAACAATAACAGGAACCTCCCACATGCCAAATACTATTTTCCCCCTTTGGTGTAGTTATGACTGCAACTAGCAGGAAGTGCTGGCCCACTTTGGGAAGCAGAGGCTGCAATGGCTCAGCTGCAGCCGGCAGGAGAGCTGGCGGCTCCGGTGGGGCAAAAGCTGCACTGCTCCCCTCACAGCCGGAACATGGAGGGGAGGAAGAAGACTGCTCCTCCTGCAAACTCACACGGGCAGCAGCTGGTCTTGGCACTGCCAACAGCAGCAGGCACAAGCTGCAGGAGGTATCCAGGGCTCGATCATGGTGCTGAGCTACTGTGCAGAAAGAGATCTGGCTGAGACTGCCCGGTCTCAGGCAGCACACCATGCAGCTGCTCTGGATTCCCCAGCAAAAGGACACACCTGCAGCCAAGTCTCGGGTCAGACCTTTCACAGCACCAAGCCACAACTCCTGAAGAACCCCAAGCAGAAGAGTCTATCCCCCAGCCAAAACTCCCCAACCCCAAAACTACTCCACTGGAATGCCAGGGCCATTGGCCACTTCCTTTTATGTCTTGATCACTGACTATTCACCCAGAAAGCCATCTCCTCCCCCTTCCAGCATCTTCCTGATAATAATGGGAAGAAATTCATTAGCAAACCTAAACCCACGACAAGGAGCAAGTCAAAACAAGGCAAGGCAAGGGGAAGGCAAGGCAAGAAGGGATAAGGCAAGAGGCGGCAAGGGAAGGGCACAGAGGGGCAATGCCATGGAGAGGCAAGGAAAGGTAAGGCAAGGCAAAGAACAGCCAAACAAGGGAGGGGCAAAACAAGGCAAGGGCAGGCAAGAGAGCACCAAGGAAAGGCAGGGAGGGGAAAGGCAACGGCAAGTTAAGGCAAGGCAAAGAAAGTAAAGGGAGGAGGTTGGGAAGGCAAGGGGTAGGCAAAGGAAGGAATGCAAAGGCAGGGTAATGGAGGGGGCAAGGAAGGCAAGGCAGTAGAGGGGAAAGAAGGGGCAAAGGAGAGGCAAAGCAAGGCAGGGGCAAGGCAAGGGATGGGCAATGAAAGGAAAATGACAGCAAAGCAAGGGAGGGGAAGGCAAGGCAAGAGAGGGGTAGGTATGGCAAGAGAGAGGTAGTTAAGGTAAGAGAGGGGAAAGGCAAAGAAGAGGCAAGGCAAGGAAAGGCAAGGAGTGGAGTAAGGCAAGGGTGGAGCATGGGATGGACAAAGAAAGGAAAGGGAATGCAAGGCAATGGAGAGGCAAGGTAAGGGAGGAGTAAGGAAGGCAAGGCATGGGAGGGGTATGCACAAGATTGCATGGGATGGCAAGGGAGTGACAGGCAAGGTGAGGCAAGGGATGGGTCGGCAAGTCAAGGGCAAGGAAGGGCAAGGCAATGGAGGGGCAAGGCAAGAGATGGGCAAAGGAAGGAAAGCAAATGCAAAGCAAGGGATGGGCATGGAAAAGCAAGGCAACACAATAGAGTGGCAAGGTGAGAAAACACAAGAGGGGCAAGGCAAGGGAGGGTCAAGATGGAGGCAAGGAAAGGCAAGGAGGGGTAAGTCAGAGTGGCACGGTAAAGACAGGCAAAGTGAGGGAAGGCAAGGCTGGGCAAGGGAGTGGCATAGGAGGGGAAAGTCAATACAAGGCAGGAAAAAGGAAAAAGGAGGGGAAAGAGAGAGGCAAGGGAGGAGCAAAGCATGGCAAGGGAAGTAAAGGGTAACAGAAGGGCAAGGCAAAAGAAGGGTAGGGAAGGAAAGGCGAGAGAAGGATAGGCAAGGCAAAGCTTGTTGAACCAAAACAACATAAAATGTGTATCTTTTTCAGGCTGGCTATCTCCAATCAGAGGTGCTTGGGCACACAGGCCTTGATGCAAGGGGGCTTAGTTAGGGATAGTTCTCATCCATGCCTTGGAGAGTTTTGAGACCAAACCAGCTCACAGGGGCAAAACTGCAAAAAAATCCTGTAAACTCTGCTAATAAATACACATTAAGTGCCCTTGCACAGAGGGTTCATGTGCACAAACACATGTGAATGGTAACAGATGATACTGTAAGCCAAACCAGGAGGTTATGTAAATTGTAAAGATGAGTACAGTAGTAGTCTTATGACTGCATATGAGGAAACAAGAGTGGTAACATGGCAAAAAAAACAAAAAGGCAAAAAGTAGCTTCTTTCAATGCAACAGATTAGTAAGATAGAAGAAAAATATCAGTGACATTCATACAAACTTGTCAATTTACACCAACAAAGCTCAGCAAAATCGGACTGATCTCAGACGTAGAGTCGCTTTATCTTCCAGACCGATTCTTCCCACCAATCACTCCAACGCTGAAGTGCCAGCAGCTGAGCTGCACTTCCTTCCTTGATCTGGGCAAACATCTCTTCAACTTTACATTTGTATTTCTGGATAAGAAACCCCAACAATTAAGGACAAAATTAGTAGTGACAAAATAGAATTTTGTTTGCCTAAAACCAGGTCCTGAGCCATTGTGTCAGAAGACTGCATAGAGGCCACTTATTTTTTGCCTTTGACAAGAGAACTTTATGAATAATTAACTATTAGCTGTGTTCCTTCTGTATTCCTTTTAAAGGCTTCTGACATTAAATTATCAGCAATATTTCAATTTTTCTAAAATGCAAGATCTTCATCTCACTTCCATTAGTTCCTAAGATTAGGGAGTTGCCTTCTCTCAAGACCCAAGTATGCATCTCCAACACAGGATGGACTCGGGCCCTTGCTTGAGCTTCTTAACTCACAGGTATGGACTGAACTATTACAAAGTTGCTAGAAAGTTATTTCCTCCAGACAGAAACTTGTAGACTACCATAAAAACCTCAAGGCAATTCAATATTCTTAGAGTCCATGCTCCAAAACATAAAGTACTGTATTTTTAATGCAACATACATGCAGGAAAATACTCCTGTGGTGTGCATGCATTCTGCACCCAATCCTTTTATCCAACTATTTGTATTAAAACATTTGTATCCAAACAACCACATTCCCTTCAAACCTGTGCTGTAATCAAGTTCTTGGGCACCAGAACTAGATACATAAAACACAGCAAGCAAATCAATAGTTTTGGTGGCATTTGCCATCACTGACAGTATATTTTACATTCCCCTATTAAAAACAGGTATTTTAAAACAGTTAAATTAGTTCAATGGGAGTATGGTTACTTCCAGGTCAGATGCATAAACACATTTCCAAGTGATTTAAGATAAAAATATTCTCCTAACTGCTGAGCACTGCTGTTTTGAAAACAATTGTCTGTGCCAGTTAGAGGCTCAGAGTTGTCTGCATTCTTTAAACAGACTCAGCGAAGAAAGAGTGATCATTTTTATGGTGGAAACAGTCACCTGTGATAGCTGTGGATATAAGATAAGTATGAAGTATTTTACAGCCCTTCATCTTTCATGGGAAAATCAGCTTTTGTGAACTGTAAGGCTGGAGCTGTAGGCTTCAGAAAGAAAGGTGAGTGAAAACAAGCAAGACTGGAATTGCATTGGGGCACAGCTGCTTTTAGAGCTATGATGCTGCCAAAATGCAGTGTCCTGTTTCTGACACCATCCATGCTTCTCTGGTGAAACAATTCCCCTTTGTCATGTCTCTGAATGAGAAGACTCCCTGAGAAACCAACCCTGTCTGCTTCTGACAGCATCACAAAGAAATGGACATGAGAAAGGATTTCTACACATGGGTAATATGGCTTTAAGATCTGAAAACACTGTGTACATTAAAAACTTACACACATAACTAAGATTCTATAATTGTCTTCTTAAAAACCCAAACCCAAAACAGCAGCAGCCCACTCAAGAGTCCTTCCCCACAGACCTACCATATATGCAGCTTGTCTTGCATCCACCACTGCTAGATGGCCCAGGGTAGTCTTAGCTGTTGAAACTGATGCAGTTCCTCTGCAAAGAGTATAATCTTGAGTGTCAGGAAGAGTAGTTTCAGGTATTCCTGGCCAAGTCCTATAAAAAACCAATCCAAACCAACCAACCAACCAAAAAACACACATGAGAAAAAAAGTTAGAAAAGAGAACACATCATACTAATTCACGTTACTTGTACTAAGGTGCCAAAGCAATGCAAGTTTTTTCCTCCACAAAAGGTTTACCCTAAAAACTTATTTGTTTAGTAGAACCACCTTTTCTTTTGAAGCATCAGGATCTCTCCACAGTATAGAATTCATTTCTTCTGAATGGCAATACACAGGCTATTCATAGATCTAAATGTACTGAATTGATAACTAGTGACAGGCAGATGGCACAGCAATAGCAGTGACATGGTATTGGTTTATGATACTGTATGTAATTCACCTGCATTTGGATCCATTACAATTCTTTCTTTAAAATCATTACCCACTCAAACTAACCCATTACTAGTTCAATAACATTACTAATGATGAGCAGAAGTGTCAACAAGTGCAGCAAAAAACTATGAGGACAGGGCCTGTTATCAGTTTAGAGCAGAGGAATGAGACAGAACAGTGTTCAGCATCTCCAAATACTACCTCCTTCCTCGTTTGACCAACTGTTGAACTTTGGGGGTTCCTAGAGAAAGTCCAGCTTGTTTACGATGCTTTAAAGTTGATATCTTCTCTGCAGGTATTTCAGTTTCTGGGAGGTAAGAGAAGATATGCTCAGCAGAAACAAAGCAACGTCAGGAATACAATTGTTTTGGAGTGACTGTGCAGCTCGATGCTCTTCACTCTCAAGAAATAGCTTTGCATGCTTTATTATGCAAATATTTTCATTTAAAATACCACAGCATATTAAAGCCTCCTCTTCCTAGGGACAGACTGCTGCAATCTTTGAGAAGGAAGAGGAGGCCTGAACAAGCAGTCTCTACTTTTCTTACCTGCTACGTTTATGTCATCAACAGTGATGGTTTCATCTAGTTCCAAGAGAAGCTTTTCAGTGAGGGCAGCCAGTGCAGAAAAAAACCTTTGAGCACACTCAGCAGCACAATCCTGTAGTGACATTGGAGACAAGTGAGAGGAATTCCTTCGATAATTTGATCTCCTCTCCTTTTAACTTGGCTCTGAAAGACTACACAACTATCCAACCTTGGCATTCTGCAGCAGTTGCAGGTAACAGACACAAGGCTCAAAGATGCACATAAAAGGGTGCATAAAGTGTCTCTGTAGCATTCTTAACATTGCCTGATTATCTAAAATTCAAAAAACTATAGTGTTTTGTGTAGAGGTACCTAGTAGTTAACACACTTGGGTTCCACGTGATAAAACCAACTTCTAGGTAAAGAGAAGATCAGTTTGGAATTCAGGTACTTTGGGTGGAAGTCCTTAGCCCAGGTGTTACTCTAAAACAGGACATTTGTGTTTCTGTGCCTTTATGCAGACCTAGGAGTAGAAGGAGATACTACTTTGGAATGAAAAATATATGTACTCTGCAGACAGTGTAGAATCTGGAGTAAGGGGCCTGAGAGAAGTAAACAAAGGGCTTTGATGCTGGGGAACCAAACTTCAATAAACCTGGGGGGTGGAGGGGGAAAAGTATTTTGATTCCTGAATCTCTCCTGTAAATTCAGCTTATTTCAGTTCTTAATCTGGTGTAGAAAAGTGTCAATTATTTGCACTAATGAAATGCACAGAGAAGAAACCCTTCCAGGCATCTGTTGTCTGAAAGTAGAACTAAGCAGAGGATGCCACCACCACAGCCAATACTCCTACCCACCATTAAGCTCATAGTCAGTAGGTTTTATGAATGATACAAATACAGTCAGTTCCACAGTGTGTCCAAGCACCAGTATGTGTGCAGATATATTTATGTCTACATTGATCTAATGCTGACAATACATCACCTTAAAGTTTAGCAATATATGAAGGACAGGATTGCCTAAAACTGAAATAAATTTTCAAGTTTCCTTTGCACAGGGAGGAAAAATGTATCCAAAATACACTCTCCTTTCCAAATGTAACATTTAAGTTCCCATTAAGCAAGGGCTTTACAATTACCTGCAGCATCTTTGTGTTGAGGTGAACACCATCAGTTTGATCTTTTTGCCTTTTTATCTCCTCTTGGCACAAAGCCTCCAGCTGAAAGGAGTTATTTGGGTGTCCTAGGGAGTAATGTAATTTTCTCTGGTGCACAGTCTTTAATCAAATATGTAAGAAAAAAATGCCTTCAGTAAAGAATGTACTGTGAGTGATAAAAAGGAAGAAATAAACCACAAACATTTTCTATGAAGGTACTCAGAAAGACAAGGAAAATGGAGCTACTTCTTGGCTGTCTGGTGATAAGCTTTGCAGTGCAATATGCACCAAATTGTGTCTCTGCTGACCTCTGGTCTGACTTTGGAATTTGTTTTCAACAAAAAAATAATCTCTTCTACCACGTGGTAAGTAATGTATTTTTTATATCTCTATATTTGTAATTTTTACCTAATTTTTAATACTCAGAAAAAAATCTCAAGACACTGTAGCATTTTCTGCATGATCTCTGTTATGATTCTGTTCTCAGTTCTGATATTACTTGATAAAATATGCCTCTTTTATGAAGGATGGTAAATAATAGTATTTCATTATCCCTACATCATAGTTCTTACAAAGGAGTGCACCCATACAGTAGAAGCTGTCTGGCCTTACCACAAGGTCACAGCCCTTACAGAGTTGACAATCCCAGTGTAAGAAGACAGGCAGAGCTGAGAAGATTAGAAGAAAGCAGCCCAGTGCTGGAAGCTGAGAGAGAAGGGACTGAGGTCCATGAAATACAAAGCTTCCAGAAGAACTAAGCAGACTAACTGCAAACACAGAAACTACATCTGTGGCCAGCTCAGCAGAGAGTGATGAAGCAAACAAGGAGAATGAGAAAAATAAAATTTTATCAATCTGATGCATTTAGCATTGGTTACACTAAAAAGCATTCTAATGTCCATGATACACACCTTCACATCCTCCCAGTCTTTCAGCTGTCTGTTGAAGAGATGCTGAATATGACCAGTAAAAGAGCTGAGTTTCTGCTCATGTTCTTTTAAAAGACTTTCCACGACCAGTTGGGAAACAGAAGAGAGCTCCTCCTCAAACCACTTCAGCTGATCCCGAAATTCTTTTTGGAAAAGACAGTGTGTGTATATGACACAAACAGCCTGGAATTCTCTCTCACAGAGATTCTGTCCCTGACATCCCTTTTTCTACATGCAATGCTTTGAGAAACATACACTTGCTCAAAGACGTGACTTTGTACAGGTCTTTCAACTTAGTCAAGTGCCCTTCTGCTACACTTTTTGTAGCTGCTAATACATAAAAAAGAATATTGGCTCAATTTCCAGTAAAGTCAACTGGAGTTTTTCCATTGAACATGATGGATTACAAAAACAACATAATTCTTGGTGATTGCAATTTTCAGCTTACATACTGAAAAGTTACATACAGAAGAAAATGAAAGTCTTAAATAAATGAATTTACCTGTAAGACAGAAATTGTAGTAATCATCTATCTGCCTTTGGTATGACAGTAGTTTCAGTCTGAGCATTTCTGCCCAACGTTCAAATGTGTCTGGCAGATCTTCAAGCATTCCCATCTGAGGATTCTTCTTTTCTCCATAGAACTCCTGCAGAAGGGAAAGACAAACCAGAAAAAAATGTTCATAACACATTTAAACACATCACATCTAGGTATGTAACAGTAGGAGAAGAAAGGAAAAATTTTGGATGGTCTGCCAAACATTGAAAGGACCAAATTATTTCTCAGACACAGGACTACACCTATGAAAGCAGAAGTGACTAAAGAACATGACATTTTCTTACCTCACCAAGGCAGAGCAAGGTGTTGTTACCCTTCCAGAGAATATTCATAATAATCCCCTTAAAAGTACTGAAAACAAAAAAATTTTAAAAATTAAAACTATGATCACACTGTTAAATGATCACATTGGGAATATTCACTGTTTTTCAAGTATTTTGTTCAGATTAATTTTAGTACATTTTTTCAGAGCATACACAAACCAATATTCAGAATGTCTAAGAATCTTCCCCCACATTAGCACAGATTCTCTTCAGATGCAGCCAGGACAAAGAGCTATTGTAATTGCTCCCTGGAGAGCACTGCCATGTCACTGTCACAGAAAAGCAATCTTAGCTAAATTCCTATGCCCAAAGAGCTTACCATATATTTTAGATAAAGCAAAAATATTTGAAGGTGGGTCTAGCTGTTTAATGGAATTATTTTGAAACATAATATGGAATAAAATTCCCAAATGCTTACACACCTTAAGCATTAATTTGAATAGTTTCGTATGGCATGTACAAAACACCTCAGTTCTATAGAGTATAGCTGCACATATCAAGAAATAATATGGTAATTTTCTTAGAGAAGGGGAATGCAACCTTTTTGCTCCTTCTTTATTCCTATTAATGGAATATTGAGCACAAGAATGAAGGTATAAAAGGGTCTTCTTAGATGTGAAAATAATTGAAAGAGAGGCTATTTTACATTGCCCACCCACTACTTGTAAATGTACAAAATGGAATCCAATAAGACCCCCCACTTCAGACATTTTAGACAGAATCAAGCAGATGACTTTTATCTTCACTATTTACTACGCTGCAAAAAGGAACTGTTCTGGAACTACTTTGACCTATAAATATCACAGCTAAACACCTCAAAATTGAATGTTTTATTCTACAGGTCATAGATAGGTAGATAGAAAGACAGACACATACATACACAGAGGGTTTTTATAGATTAACTTCTTGTTCTGGAAATAAGCTCAGACTTACTCAGACTTTGCAGGCTTATTTCCAAATATCTGAGATCTCTCGTCCCTGGTAAGAGATTTTCTGCCTTTATCACTGGAAAGGAAAAAAATTAAGTTAAAACTATTCACAACTGTTTTCCTTCTCTGGCTGATGATTTGAGCTAGTCAGTCATAAGACAGACCTGAAACCGAAGAAAAATTCGAAAAAATGTAACTCTAGAAGGAGTAGTCTATGTGTCCTGATTCTGGCCAGGACAGGGTTGATTTCTGCAGCAGCCAGGAGGGGGTATGGCCAGGACTTGGAGGTTATTCTCTACCACCTCTCATCATTGTGGGGCGTGGGTGGAAGGGTCCCTGCTTTTGGGGAATGTGGTTGCAGCTGGGTACTGTCAGGGATTTCCTCGTGGTGGCACTCACATGCGAGTTGCTTGCCTCTCTTGTACACTTCACTATTAACATTGCTGCTGTTACTATTCGATTTTTTATCTCATTGCTGTTTTCAGTAAATTGTTCTTATCTCAACCTTATCTTCACCTTTTGTTCCCTTTGCCTCCAATTTTCCTCTCCAGCTGCTTCAGGTAAAGGGGAGTGAGCAAGTGGTGCATGATTTGGAATGTTTCGATAGGAGCACAAAATTGGGGAATACTATTCCCAAACCATGACAATATAAAAATAGTATTTTGATGGAAAAAGATTCTCAGAATTCTCTTCTAAACTCTCAGCCATTCAAAATTTTTCTGCTGTTTTCATTATTACAGTAGCTCATTTCATCAATCTGTGGACTAAGCTGAAGACAAACTATTTAGACACATCTGAAAATTAAGCCACATTGATTTAAAGGTTAGTCTATATTTCAACAACTTCAAACTACAAAACAGAAGCAGAAAAAGAATAATATTTTTCCAGTCAAAATCTGGGGAAAAAAACCCCACAAAGCTGATCATGTGGATATGAACAGGTAAGAGATTCCAAGTGATAAGCAGTAGATGGAAAGAAGGCTAATACAAGTAAGCAGGAAGAATCTTTCAACGAAAAGACAAAGTTTAAGTAAATTCTTGCACAGGAATATTTTAAGTGGAATTCCTCCTTTTAGGGGTCTCACCTTTTTTTTCGCTTCGTTTCATCCCGAGACGACCTCTTGCTGACCTGAGCTGCATACTTGCTAACAGACTTCTGAGAATGTGCATTAGATAGCTTCTTCTTTACTGGGGGAGGAATTGCTCATAGTTAACAAGGAAAGAAGAAGACTATTACATAAATGCCAAATGAAGTGCTTTTAATGTGTATATATATTTTGTATTCTTATTTCTATAATATTTCCTTACAATATGGAGGGGACAACTACAGGAACAATCATTTCTGTCAGACAGGCCTGAAGTAACCCAGAAGTGGCAACAGCAGTAAAGGTTATGTACTGGGGCACAAGTCACAGGAATGTCACAGAAAATACATGGTAGATGGAGGAGATTTAAAGCAAATTGGAGGCAGGTGAACAAGGAGGATGAATTAGCTACATTCATAGTATTGGTGGTCATGGGGACTTGCAAATGTGGAAGAGATTGAGGACAGCTTTGGAAAAGACTGGAGGAGTCAAGGTCTGCAGAAGAGAGATGAGGAAATGGGAACACCAGGTAGGGAGCATCTGGGTTACCTTGTGCTCACCTTCAAGTGGATGATAATACACTGTGAGAAGAATCCCTGATCCCCTACATATTTAATAATTTCTGTTCCACTTCTTTTCTTGACCCCATTTCCCTTCTGCTATCACAAACACAGGTGCTCTTTATAACATTATTATCTCATTCAGCAGCTTTCATTGCTTTAGGAGCCCAAAATCATTTAAATGTAAGTAAAGATGTCCAGGAAAAGAGTTGAGAAGCACAACTATCTCAGAGTTCCTAGAATAGAAGCCACTGGCCTGAAACATGCTAGACCTGTGCAGTAAAATGCCAGGAACTGCAATTTAGATGAAAAGAAAATACTAAATAATAATAATAATAATAATAACAACAACAATAAT
>VZTR01014654.1:150403-177192 GCA_013400775.1 Chaetops frenatus | reverse complement strand
AAAAAAGCAGCTAAGTACTACTGAATATCCTGTTATTCTATATTACTTTATATAGCAAACCAGGCAAGATCTCTATCCCTATTATGTGCTAAGTGAGTTAAATTTCCAAGATCTATTTAACACATAGAGTTACTTTTACAACTTACAGTGTATATAAGTAATTTCATGGGACTAACTAATTGTTTAACTGGAATTTTGGAAGTTCTACAAGCAAAACTGCATTAAAATACTATTTGCAAATCAAACATTTGTCATGCTCTTCATTTTATACCTTCTATATTCAGTCAAATATGTAGCAGGTACCTTTCAACTAAAATAAGGCTCTAGAAGACAAAAATTAAATACCTAAAATTTATCATTGTGTACTAGATGTCACTTATTACTCACAAAGGGGTATTTTTGGCCATGAGAAACCTTGCTTTTAAGAAGAAAGCAGTCTCAGCTAGACTAATTTTTAAAGATAGACAGATCAGAATATATGTAGCAGTATTATCTATGAACAGTCTATTCAACAGTTCTAGGCAAAGAAAATATAAATAAAGACAAGGACATAAAAATACCTTTAGGCAAACAACTACTTACCCAGTTAAATTTTTGATAACACTTATTGCCAAATCATCAAATACTGAAGTACCCATTCTACTTGGATTTAACAAAGGGAATTTATCAGGATCCAGTCCCATCACCATCCTTTTGCTCTCATCTCTGAGACTCTCTTTTCCAACAGCAGGAGCAATGAAATCTTGTAACTTCCCACCCCTGTCATGAGTGGTGAAGTCTTTTTGCAATGTCCCAACTTTGTCAAGAGTGGTGAAGTCCTCCTGAAATGGGAAGAAAAATGAAGCCCTGTAGACCATAGCAGGCAGTTAGTGACAGCATTCCATGTAATGACTGACTACTAAAGCAGATTTTCTAAACAGGCAGTATCTTGCTTCACAGGCTGAAATAAATTTTTTGTCATTCTAACAGCAATGTTGTTACAGCTATACAGCTCTAAAACACTTCAAAGCAGTTAAGAGCAGGTTCTCACAATCATCATAAAAAATATTTAGGAATATACTCTTAAAAAAATGATCCACTTAGATTACAAAATAAAGACAGACTTCCCAGAAAAGGGAGAAGAAAAACCACAAGCCATTTGATAAATATAAAGTCCCTTCAGAACACATTTGAGATTTTTAAAAAAAACTATTTAAAGAAACCTGTGAAATATGTACCTCTGAATAGTGCTACACCTTGAAAACAAACTCTTGTGAAGAACTGAGCAACTCATTGCAATGCCATAAATCTTTAGCATTTTGTGAACTTGGTGATCTTAAAAAGGCTGTCCTAATGTTACCGTGTCTTGGACATCCTGACAAAATGCAGATTCTTTTTTCACTTGAAAATTCAGAGCACAAATTCTGAAAAGCCATTAAAACATGTACACATGAAAATTCTCTCACGATTAAATAAAATACAGAGAATGTGAATGTTATCTTACAGTGGCATGTGTGATCTCTGCTTTTACTAAGAGGCACTCAAGATACTTGCTCCTTTTTTTCAGCTCTTCCAACACCTCCCTGGCAAAATCATACAACTCTTCAGAAGTTAAAGCCTGAAAGATATGGCAATAGAGACAGTATTTACTAAACTAACTGTTCTAATCTTTTCAAACATGCTGACTCTTTCAAACATTATTTGCCTCTGTTCTGTCAGCAGTTTATGTACACATACATGGAAGTAATGAGATTGTGTAAGAGGCTGAGGTTTTGGTTTGGCAAACAAGAAAACAGGTACTGACTGTCCAAAAAGGACTGCTGTGGTTTTAAACCCAGCTGGAAATTAAGCACCACACAGCTGAACCTTCCTTCTCTCCCTCCTTGCCCTGGTGGAATGGGGAGGAGAACCAAAGGAAAACTTGTATGTTGAGATAAGAACAGTTTAATAATTGAAAGTGAAGTAAAATACAGTAATAATGTTAAATAATGATGATAATAATAATAAAGTGAAAAACAAGTGATGCACAATATCATGGTGCTGCTGACTGATGCCAGACTCCCCTTCCTGAACCCAGACTGGCCCTTCTGGATAACTCCACCAGTTTATAGACTGGACATGATGCTCCACGGGGTGGAATATCCCTTTTTTGGACAATTTGGGTCCTCTGTTTCAGTTGTGCTCCCTCCCAGTTTTCCTTTGTGAACTTCCTCAGTGGCAGAGCAGGAGACAAGGAAAAAAGAGTCCCTGACTTAGGATGTAACAGGACTTAGCAAAAACTGTGTCATCAACACCATTCTCATTCTGAATCCAAACCACAACACTGTAACAGCTACTGAGAATAAATTAACTCTATCCCAGCTGAATCCAGGACAAGGACCTTTCTGAGCAAAAATTCTGTGTTTCTGCCCAGCCCCAAATATGAGGAAATATAAGCCTTCCTCAAAAATATTAGTTTATACCAACATACACAATGAGGCAAATGAATAACAATTAATAACAAGTCAAATTAATTACCATTTCATGCTGATGAGAATGCACCTCTGCAGTAGAATGAACATAAGCATCTCTCTTCTGCTGGAGCTTTTCCAGGTAAGACTTTAATGTGCCTGACTGCAAATTGGAATTTGCTACCTAAAGCAGAAGCAAACATTGGAGAAGTAAAGTCCTATTCACAGGAGTTTCAGAGGCTCCACTTTCAAACCATCAGAGCCACTGATAAAAACTGGTTAAAAGTCCCCATTACTCAGAGGAGAAGCTGAGAACAGTAATTCACAATGGCAAAACTCCATGTCAGTCACTGCACCACACAGAGATGCTGGTGAATTCAGATGTACACACTCAATGTGCTGCAAGGCCATCGTGTTCCAGCACAGCTGCAGCAGTATTAAAAATAAACTTTAAAGCAGATAGTGACAGAAAATAGGTTTTAAATTAACATAAAAAATCAGTTCGTATTTGTCCAATACGAATTCAGCCAAAATCTCTTCAATGGTATAAAAGAAAATTATTATAAGGAATTAAAGCAAAGTTCTGATGTTTCTGTTTGTACCTCTGATTTGATTTGCTGTCGTATCTTTCTCAAAGATTGATGGACCTTCTCCACAAAGGCTCGACTCAGAGAGAGAGAAGCAAACTTTTTCTCAGACTGCTTGAAAAGTTCAGTAGCCTTTAAGAATGTCAGAAACAAAAGACAGGACAAGATAATTTTTCACTTTTTAACACTTAAATGGTAGAACTTGCCATTTCTACTAATTTTTTCCATCATGTAATTGCCAAAAAGAACAGTCTTACAGTTCTAATCTGAAAGCAGGCTGACTGCAAATCGCACCAAATATGTCAATTAAAAACATCGTTTGAAATAACATAATTCTGCATACCTGCTCCAAGCAGCTCGATTTTATTTTCTCCACATCTGTCTTGATTAAACTTTCAAAGGAGTCAATTTGCTTGCTTTCTTTGTGAAGACACTTGTTGAAAAACTTTACCTCCTCAGAAGAAAAGTCACCTACCTCTGAAAATAATCTGAAAGCAAACATAAAAGCAATTGGCTGTGAGTCATCCTTTTCTTCAAGACTATTTTACCTAAACAGCCCTGAAACATATATATCACCACAAATGTGATGAAAATACCATAATAATTGTGGTTTAACAAGATAAGTTTCTTTTTTTAAGTAGGAAACGAGATGAATAACAAAATAAACTTTACTTTTACTGTTCTGCCTATGCAACAAACACTGATTCCCAGAACTAGGTCACCGTTTAGAAACAACAGTTCCATGAAATCTATATACCTGCAACTTTTGAGAAAACCCACATTTGAATCCCTTAATTTTCCTAAAGCTTCCTCCAAGTGCTGCTGGTAACTTCTCACAGTAACCCTGATTGATTCCCCATGGTTGTGGAGCTCTGACTGCAGACTGTTGCTGGAAGAAGCTGACCTAACAACAAATAATAAAAGACAGGGAAAACATGTCTGAAGAGGAGCACACATGATGATGGCTGTAAAGACATTAAAAAATGTGAGAACTCAAAAGTGATTTATTAGTCTCAGAGCAACTCCTGGAGCTGGGGTGGTTTGGATGAACCCATGGAAGGTATCAGAAACAGCTGATACTATTGAGCACTTTTCTTCAAAACCAATTAGTCAACTGATACTACTGTGCATGTTCAGTAAGCTGGATAAAATCTAAACAGATGAAACATCTTTTCAACCTGAAGAGCGCCAGCTCTTCGAAAGGAGATGAAAATTTCCATGTGTTCAGTCCTGAATTTAATTTCTTCAGGGAAAGAGAATGGAATTCTTTACATGTTTTCAGGTTTTATAAAGTAGTCTTCATTGAAAAGAAATGACATATAAACCAGGTTCAGAATGCAAACCATGAACACCTCAGACAGCACTCAGGAGTATTTCACCATGGAGACTCACAACAACAGCAGTGGCACACTTACTGCTCAGTCACAGGACCATGGAGCAGCTCATACTCCAAGTTACTGATTCGGGAATGAAAGTTTGTGTTGAGCTTATTTAGCTGGTCTGAAAATTTGAGAAATTCAGCTCTCTCCTTTTTCAGGCCCTCTCCCAGCATGGCACAGTGGCACTCAAGACGCTCTTTGTGAAGGGACAGCTCCGCTGAGAAGAAAAGGAGTTTACAATAGGGACATTATTCCCTGTGTGCTGTGAACTGCCACAGTGCCCAGTCAACCTGTGATCAGCAGCAGCAAAATAAACAAAGCCAGCCCTCTCAGTAGCTAAGGCATATAAATTAAATACATTCAATTTGGTTTCTTTGACTTTTCTCTAGTGTCAGACATATATCCTTAACAGCTCCTAATCCATTCAAACCACAAACGTCTCTTGTTTGCTCTAAGCATTCCTTTTCCTTTATTTTTGGTCATTGCTGACATCTCCATTAACTCTCTGTTCTCAGTCTTGTAACAAAACAAAGGTTATATTTTTTAATGGAAAATCCACTTTTCCTGGTTTTGTGAGGGAAAGAAAAAAAACAGTTTTGGTACCCCTTCTGGAATGATAGCTGGATAAATCAAGAGCCAGCCAATCACCTCAAGAAAGCTGCCAGAAGAAGCACCTGATCTCTTTGCAGAAAAAAGGAAATTGAAAAATTATTTCCCTGTTCTCCAAAAGAAGAATTTTTTAGCTTATGTGTTAAAGACCAACAAACCTGTCTAAAATATTTCTTCTCACCATAAAAACCTGACACTCCCCATGCAAAAGGAGTTTTGATTTTAGGATGCTCTGTAGCTGCTAAATGATATTCCACAGAGCTAAATCCTTCCTCTCATGTTTTCAGAAGCTTGGCCCAGGCATTTTGGCTCTCCCAACTTGCTAATTTCTTTTTCTGCAATGCTTTTAAAATATTTTTTGTGCACCGTAAACTCTTGTTAAATAATTTCAAGGTGAATGAGAATTCACAAACATTGACAATAGAATGTTCAACATCTACGATACAGTTGTTAATCAAGGCACTGCTGTCTATTTTTCCAAAAATAACACACCACAAACCAGGAAGAGTTATAGAAAAAAAATGTAGTTTTAAAAATGTATGAGTAACAGAACATACTGGGAATTCACAGACATTTAACTGCTTTCTATTGTCCTCTACTACTGAGTCAACCAATGCTGAAACAGACTTTGGCCCACTTAGGACCATCTCTAAACAAAGACATGTGATGCTCAGAATTAAAAAAAAAGTCAATACCAGCTCGAACATTGTAGATATTTGTCTGGATCTCCTCCTGCTTTTGTTGATGCAATTTAAGATGCAGCAGAAGTATTGAATTTAGCTCCTCTTTCTTGGCAGCTACAAAGACATAGGAGTTGGACAAGGATTCTGCAAACCATGTCTCCAAGTGTTCAAAAACACAGAGGCGAAACCTATGATTGAAACAGAAATATTAGAGTGAGGAATACTAAATAATAAATAAGAATTTATTAGATATATTATTTCTAAGAATTTAACTTCTGCCTATAGGAAGGTATGGCTTCAGTACCATTTGCACAATACTGCTACATTTTTTGAGCTAGCTACATACTACTGTGTATGTACCAGGCTTTTTACCTTCATGGCTCTGCAGGGAGTTTGGCCAACTTATTTGTCTTTCTGTAATATGTTTTCTCACTAAATAATTTTCTATAAAATATGAATGTTCTGTAAAGGTAAATGTTTTTGTGGTACTTTGAAGCCATGGAGGCAAAGCAATATAAACATTTTCTCACAGTTGTATCAATTTAAAGAGTGGAATAACATAATAGCTGTATGATCATAATTTTATAATTAAATATCTAACTATATCTAACTATGTAAAAATCAAATTATATAACAATTAGAATTAGAATTAGAAAACTTTTGCCTCTGTACTCTAATGTTTCTTCTAAACAGCTGAAATTTATTACATAAAGAGAAAGAAAAAACAGAAACTGTTTTCTACTCACCTTTCCTTCAGCTGGACAAACATGGTTTCTGTGAGAAGCACATACTTCAGGTACATAGGAAGTGATTCTTCTTTTTCATATTTTGTAAAATAACTCTCTGTGATGTCAGCCTTTCCTGCCTCTTCAACTCCAAGAACAGTGTAAGTGTTTCCACTAGCAGTGGAAAAAAACTTCGTAGCAATTTCAGCACTTTCTGCCTCACTGCTCTTGGACACTGACTGGGAAACAGTGGGAAATCACCACGTTACCTTTAAAGGCATCAGCATAGAATTAACAGTGCACGAGCAGGAATCCTTAGCATATTTAGAATAATGTTCTCATTCTAGATTTGGACATTTACACTGTGCTGGCAAAATTTATACATTTATATATTTATATTCTTATATACTTATATATGCCAGCAAGACCTAGGCAGAGTGGACAATGCTTTAAAAGGTTTTTCTTATGGTAATAAATTAATGGAAACTAAAAAACTAATACTTAGGCACAAATACAGCTTGTATTTGTATTTGGCTGAGAACACTGTGACAAAAGACAGATTTAAAAAAAATATCTACAGAAAAGGTTTCTACAAGGGTAAAAGATCAAAAAGAGTGGTTGTGAATGGTTTTATACACTCCATTTTCCCATAAAAGGATCTAGACCCTTGTGTGCTTTGTATACAAACTAAGTAAAAAAGGACTTTCTACTCATTCTCAGCAAAAAGACTTCCTATTCCTCCTTATTTTGGACAAGACTGACTTCACCTTCAAACTTATTCTCTTGCCCACTTACCTGCATAATGCTTACTCCCTGTTTTGCATGCACATTTTCTTCACTTTTATGAGGAATACTCTCCTCATCTTCTTCTTCCTCTGTTGCTTCAATTTCCTGTGCCAAGATCACTTGATTCTCAGTTGGGTTTGTTTCTCCAGCTGATTTTTGACAACTGCCCCTATCTTCTGGCAGCAGTGGAGAGAGCTGATTGTCCTGCTCTGCTCTGGGCTGGGATGACCTCACCTCGAGCCCTGCAAACAATTTTGGATCCCACAATATCAGAAAGATCTAAAGCTATTAGAGAATGTCCAAAGGAGGGACAGAGAGACAGCGAAGGGGAAACCATACAAAGAGTGGCTGAAGGCATTTGGTTCAGCTGGAGGAGAGGAGACTGAGGTCACACCTTAGTGGCACCTGCAGCTCCTCTCCAGGGCAGCACAGGGGCAGCTTTGATCTCTGCTCCCTGTGACCAGGGACAGGACCCAAAGGAATGGCTGGAGCTGTACCAGGGGAGGATTAGACTGGATCTCAGGAAAAGGTTCTTCTCCCACAGGGTGCAGGGCACTGCCCAGGCTCTCCAGGGAACAGGCACGGCCCTGAGGCTGTGGATTGGACAACGCTCCCAGGAATGCACAGGGTGGGATTGTTGGGATGTCCTGTGCAGGGCCAATAGTTGGACTTGCATGATCCCTATGGGTCCCTTCCAACTCAGGATACTCTGATCTTCCTCTCCTTCCTCTCCTTGCACAATGCTCTCAGCTTGCTGCTCCACCATATGTTCAGCTTCTGAAGCCTCAACTAGTTATTTACAGTTAAAGCAGAGTTCTACTGGTTACAATCCAAAGAAATACAGACTGAAAAACAACCAAGCAGAAATACCTTTTTGGACTGTTGGGGTATTATTTTGATCTTGAATTGTGGAGTCTATCTTGCCTTGCAAGTTCTAAAAGCAAAACAACAACAAAAAACACCTACCACATCATTTTAAAATATGGATTTGCTTTCTTCTAAGAAATCCATATCCCTTCTCAAAATGTATCTATTTCAATAAGATCGTCTTGAATAAATCACTTACTATCTAAAGAACCTGTAACACAAAATGATTATTTTAAGTTTGTTACCTTGTACTTCCTGTTAAAAAGGCAAATGGATTTGCTAAAAGGCTGTTTGTAACAAGGACAGAGTTAAAAGTCTGAGACTGAGAAATGTTTTGGTTTCCCTCTGCTATCTCTAGCAAAAGCACTTTTAATGGCTGAAACAATACTTTACATAATCTGAGTTTTAAAAGTAAGTAAATTTTCTCTAAAGTAAAAAATAATTACACCAGTAAGGTTTTAAACCAGAAGCAATTTTTTTTTTTACCTGTTCGAAGATTTCCTTCACACTAAAATGCTGGCTGATGGATATACTATAAGAAATCAACTCCCACAAAACAGCTTTTGGGTAAGCCATTACATCATCCATTACAATTTGCTTGAGTGTCTCATTCCTGTCAAATTTAAAGTCACTGTTTAAGAGACTTAAGTATGTATAGAAATAAAATTAAGTATAACTACAGTGCCTTTAAATCTAAATCTAACTTTCTGATCAGTCCCATAAAACCTGTAGGCTAAACATTGCCATTGATCTGTTTATCCTGAATACAATCACATCCTGGCTTGTTAGAGATTAGTTCATCACAAATAAATAAATGTACAAAAGTTAAGAAATATTTACAATAAAAACTTTTACATCCTTCCTTTTGGATGGGGAACCATTCAAACACTGCTTACATAAGAGAGGTCAAATTACTGTGTTCCATGTCAGTTCTGCACGGTGCTCAGCTGTGGCTGAACCTTTCTGGTTAATTTTCCTTTTACTTGAAAATAAAGGCTAAGAGTTCAAGTTGAGTCTTGATTCAAGAAAAAAAATCAATGTTCACACTTGTTTTCATTTACATTTACATTTGCTTTGTCTCCTAAACAAAGATAATTATGGGGAATTTATGTAGGTGTTCAGATGTTCAGAGAGGTTACATTCTATCTCTGCAACCTGGCATTGTATTTTCACTTGGGCTGTTACCTCTGGCTTTTTTTAAACTGTTCAAATGATAATTAAGAGTACCAAACCCCCAGCTCTAATCACAATCCCCCTGTGAGGTGTGTTAAGGTATGTGCATCTGCCCCTCAGGTCCATATTGCTCTTCTAATGTGTCTCTGATCTAACAGACAGAAAAGACCTCCTGGGTGTGAGAGCAGCTGCTTCCTCTCAGGCTTCACACCTGCTGCTAACACCTTTAGCAAGGAGAGAGGTATTGTACCATTTTTTAATATGGTTTTTAAAGTTGCCAATGCCTAATCATGAGAAAGTAACAGAGAGCTTACCAAAATAAATACTTTGGCTGTCTTAAACATCTTAGTCCTTGCATCTTTGAATGAGATCAGATCTGTGAGTGCAGAGGTTGATGGTGCAGACCAACTTCTGATTCCTGATTCAAGAATCTGAACTACTACTTTTACCTTCTGAATAAAGCATGGATGTAATAGTACAGTAATATTAATGTGGTATCATTTTTGAATGATAGCAGTCTTCCTTTGTCCTATTCCTAAACTGTGGGTATTATTTGACTTAACCTTGTTCAATATGTACATTATTTTATATTATTACATGAAGTAAAAAGCAGTCATTTTCCATACCTTCACAGAACAATATAAACAAGGCCTAAGTAGTACAACCAATGTTAAAATATGCTTTACTTTTAAAGTTTATAATACAAAATTCATACCTAGTTCTAATTTGATCTAAAGAAGAAAGGGCATTCTCCAAATGTTCCTTCAGCTCTTCTTCACAGCTTGCCATTTTCACTTTTTTCAAAATTGTATCCAGATCATCTTTCATCATCTAAGGCCACATAAAAAAGCTAGTAAAAATGGTTTCGTATATACCAAAATATCCATAACTATTCAGGATTCAAATAATTTAATTATGTGCATACATCCTACAGCAAGAAAGGAAGCTACTTTAGCAAAACTCATCACCTACAAAGATCTTCCTAGACAAGGAACATCTCTGACACTGCCACCCCAAGCTGGCTGTTATACCTATGAGAACTTGGCATCCAACCAGACTCTATACCTGCACAAGATCTCATAATAGCAACTTGCAGCCACTTTATAGAGAGAGCAACAGTGACCTTTATCATATCAAGAATAAGACAGGACTGTCCATTCAGTGTGACTCAAGCAGTTAGCAAAAATACACCTGACAGAATGAAACTCAAAAGTAGAAATTTCAATATAAAAGTCAGAGATTATGTTTTTAATTTTATAGCAGCTATTTGGAATTCCAGAGAATTCTTTGCATTAAGAAGTTCTTTCTTTACATTATACCACATCCTGTTTTTTATGTTTATACCTGTATTATGTTATCCTGTTCCCATCTGTATTCATCTACTTTCCTCTGAAGTACACCTTCCTGCTGGGACAGCTGGAGTTGATAGACATCCCAGAGACCCATGGCGTCCTGAACACAGCTGTACAAGCCTTGACAATGCTGCTTGTGCCATTTAGCCATCACCTTAAAATCACTCTAAAGAAAAGCATTCAAGTGAACAAGTTATTTTTTAACTGCTGGAAGGTGAAATGAATGAGTAAGAGGATATGCAACATGATAAAAGGCTGCCTGGAATTACACAACTCGTATTTAACATGGTGTCTTCTACTGGAGAGTAAAAAAAATCCAAGTAAACTGGGTAAGAATATGGATTTTTATTCTCCAAGCTGAGGATATCAAAACTTCTGTTTATTCTGGCATTGTAAAGCACAGAATCACATTCTGCAATCTATCACTTTACAAACAACTGCTCAGTCATTTTGATGTATAGAATCACAAAAGATCAGATTGGAGGAAATTTGGGAGATGATTTAAATCTATTCCTCTGCCTTTAGGCAGATTGGGCCATATATCATTCATATCTATTATACGTATTTCAGATATAAATGATAATAAAAATACAATCTATTTATATTAAAAATAATAAACCCAGTAATTATGAACTCTTCCACGTGAATCACACCAAACTTTGTTTCTTCGTAGTGTTTAGTCACACTATGGACCTCTTTCTAATGTGACATCAATAGGCTACAAGGCAGAAGGCACTGCAGGTGGGAGCACAGGAAGGACAGACTAATCAGAAAGAGTGATAAAAATAAATGTAATAAACATACATCCATGTGCTCCAGTTCCTCTTCAAACCTACGTTCTAGTTTCTTAGTCATCTGAAGCATGTCAGAATGCACAATTTCAACATCTTCTACTGTGCAAATGTTCATATCCAACAGGCTCATCTAAATGAAAAGAATGGCAAATTAATTACATGCATGTAACAACCATTGAGTGGCTTTCAGAGAGCATGGCTAAACTTAGTGTTTCTCTTCTGATGGACAGAGACTGAGCCTCCTAGATCCCACATTCTATTAGTAAACAATACAATTTGCCTGGATATAAAGGGAGAAATTGAGGCAGACAGGTGGAATTTCTTTGCCAAGATAAGACAGATTTAGCACAAAGGCTGAGAGTCCTTGAATCCTTCATGTAAATGTAGGACAGCACTCCATTACTGGCATTTGTTACATCTTTCACACATTTCAAGTACAAATACCAAATACTACTGTGAAACCAAATGGATGGTTACTTTTTTAACAGAATAAGACAGAGGTTAAAAAGTAATTCCACTTGTCATCTCAATGTTTGGTGGATCCTCAAACACATTTTACTGTAATGACACATGGTACCATGGCTACCACACCCAAAGCTGTGACACTCACCTTGCAGATCTGCACTTGTTCCTGACATTTGCCCTGGACCAGCTCATACTGGACACGCATTTTCTCCATGCACTCCACATTAAGGGTGTCTGAATGATATGGAACAGACCACAGTCAAGATTCCCATATTCCACAGAGCACTGTGAAATGGAAACATGACAGAGGCTCTGTGCTGAATCTCAGCAGAGGGAACAGATCCCAGCAGTGTCTGCACACCTGTGTGACACTACCAACCAAGCAAATGAAATGTTTTAATACAAAGCTGTTTATCATTATGCTTAAAAGGAGTAAGCTATTTACAATAGCTACCAACTTCTTTGCTACCACACAGGCTAAAACCATCAAAAGAGAATGTGCTCTGGAGCAAGAGAAGGCAGACACACAGAGGGACAGCACACCACAGTACTCAGAGAAAGGAAGTATCCCCAATCCTTCCCCTCTTCTTCTCCAAGAGTAAAAAAGAAGTGTTTTTGTATGATTGAGAACTAATCCATGTCAAAATTAACCTTCTATTGCCCTCAGATTAATTCTAACCAAGCCAGTTCCTGCTAGGTCACACCATGCTCTAGTGTTTGGCCAAAGGAAAGTGATGTCACAGGCAGCTTCTTTGGGTCCTATTGCCAGCTCAAAGCAACTTAGAAGGTATGTGGGAACACATGGAACAAAGAAAAAAGCAAACATGCACTTTCAAAGCAACTGTTTGCCTCACTGCTGCCTGGGGAAAAAGGAAGCACTGCTTGAATTCCAGACTGTTTTTATGATTTCCCAACTTACCTATACTTTTGTTTAAATTCTCCACAGTTCTGTACCATTCATTTATCTCAGATTTTGTATGTGTTAGAGGACTCAAGGTGCTATCAAAGTAGGAAACAAGAGTCAAGTATTGTAAAATACAAACCAGTCAGTACTTAAAACATAAAATTATGAATCAGAGTATCCATACTATTGTGTTTTATTTACAGCCATCTTGGCAATGAAAATAAACCAAAGAGACTGTTGTTGTTTGAGGCCAACTGTTTACTGCCTGACATGAAACTAACTGTAATCTACCTTGTTCCTACATTCACTGTAAAAAACCTCCCTGTAAATATTGTAATGCATTGCAGCCAAAAATGCTTCTCGTTTTCAGGATGTATATTCAAACACAGGAGTGGTAGATTTCTATCCAGACTCCTCTCTTAATTTATTACACAAATGAAGTCCCATGGAGCAAAAATGCCTTGACAAAAGCACCAACTTCTAGTGCTCCACCCATCTTTGTCTGCCCATTTCTACCACACTTCAAGTGTCAGTTAGATTGAATTTTGCATCCCTGCATTTTTAGCCCTTGATCACCACATATTTAGTGTAGCTGGTGCAATGAAAATCAAGAATGCATTTTTTCCATTAAAAAACAGCTGTACAAAAAAAGGTTTAGACCCTGCTTTGCTGCTGAATTTAACAATCACACACTGACGGGAAGCAAAGTGCATTTCGTAGCCAAGTCCCTCAATAATTCCAGAAAGAATTATTTTCCTTTGTGCTATACCCTCTTTTGCCATACCCAATGTGCTGCAAAACCCTCAGTCTCTGTTCACTAAGTACAATCTGCTCCTTTATCATATTTTCCATTTCCGTTTTCACAGCTGGGGGATTTTGTATTTCTTCACTTGCCATAAATTCTCTGCAGGATGGAAAAATAATACATATAACGGAAATGTGATATATGTTGTATATCATACATGATATGTATAAGGAAAAAAAGATAAAGTATTACTGTTTATATTACTGTGGTTTATAGAAACCACAAGTGAACGCTAGTCACTTTTGTGTTATTCATTCTCCAAAATAAGACTGCAAAATTTCTGACCTGAAACTCTGAACTACATGGTTTTTTTGGATGAGCTTCCAGTCCTCGACTCTCTCCTGCCATTTCAGCTGATGCAAGTTTTCTTTCTCAAGCTCTGATTTCATTAGATTAAAGAGCAGCTTGGCAGTTGCCCTCTCATTACCCAATAGCGCTCTGTTTATATTCTGTGTATTAAAAAATAAAACCAGGAGTAAAAGCAGCACACAACATGAAAAATAAAGAAGTGTTTTCTATGGAAAATTAAGGGAAAAAAGAACACAAGTGATAAAGAATAAAGTGGAAATTTCTTTTATATCTCAGTGATCAATAGGTAGAAAAAATGAATTTCAGTTGGGAAAAAAAGACATTCAAAGGAAATATTCAGACTATTATCTTGTCCCAGGTCAACATTTACCATGGCCTTATCATTAATGAGCCGGTGGACATCAGCTGCCAAGAAGAAGGCAATTTCCTCCAGCTGCATGGTGTACTTGGTCAGTACCTCTGCTATCTGTGCAATAAAAGAATAAAGAAAAGCAACAACAGAAAGTATAACTCAAATATCAGTTTCCTAAGTTAAAAAACTACACGAACAAGACAATGTTTTCCATTAATCCAATTGGATGACACACAGATTGTGAAGTAAATTTTGAAATATTAATCTTAGTTACCTTATAGACTGATTTTATCAGTAATTCATAAAAATAGTAACTAAAACATTCCACTTTGCTACTACTCAACTGATTTCTCTTTAATATCTGTGATAATTAAGCGCTCTGCAGACAGGCTGCAATATTAATTTAAAAATCAAACCAACTTCCTTTCAAACATCTGAAAGGAACCCACTAGTGCCTGTTTGAAGTGAACACAAAATTGAAGCAAATGTGGTCATCTCTGACACTTGTTGTAACTAATCCAACAGAAAGGGTCCTGGTGATACTCTTGGACCTACTCATCATACCTGCATTAAAAAGAGAGGACAAACTGGCACCACTAGAACAAACAGCTTTTGTTTGCCTACAAGGACACTGCAGCAAACTCTTCCATGGTCTACCCATTTTTAAATCCAAACATTTCCTGTGATGTCCAATGACTTTCACAGGTCAGGTTGAAGACTGCAAACCTGCAACACATCTGCTACTCACACCCAGCCAACCCAAACTAAACTTGAGCTAGGTCATGCCTATGCTCCTTCTCAGCTGCAGAATAGATATATCCTCCAAAAAATAACAGACCAGATGAAAGTCTGACCTACACAACCCTCTAGAGAAATAAAAGTAGCTCACATATTCCTTGCATCTTTAGTATAGATAATTGTGAAAGAAAGAAACACCTTAAACCTAGGAAAAAAGTAGCTTCTCCTGATTATGTGGGTATAAAAATGAGTGAACAGTTTATTGGTGAAGAGAATGCTATCACCATACATCAGAACTACTGGCAGACCTCTGACTCCTGTGGAAACAAGCCACTCTTTGCTCTGCATGCAGCATTATACCAGCAAATATTAATCTTATGCTTAAGTTATTAAGACTGCAGCTCACTTTAACAGCTCGACTTCTTTCCATCTCCTTCAGGGATTCGTCCACTGCCCTAACCCACTTCTTTCTGTTTGAGGATTCCTCACGGATCATATTCCATAGTTCTTCCAAATCCTGCAATAAAAATCTACTCTCAATCTCACTGAAAAGTGAATATATATTAAAAAAAGGACAAAACCCAACAATTTAGGACTCCAGTGAGCAATAAGATGTTACACAAAGCAGGTACAAGTAACTGAAGCTGAGCCAATGCTCTGAGCTGCCTTACTTCAAACGAGAAACCTTCCAAAGCCATGTCAGATGCAATCTTTTCTAACAGAAGTTTACTCTTTTCATCTGATTTCATCACTTGCAGTTGAAGGAATTCCTGAAGCTTCAAAACTGAGGCTTCCATCTCCTAAAACGGTAGGTCAGTGTGATTATTTGAATATTGGGCCCTGAGCTTAGAAGAGCACTCTAGACCCTGGATTAAAAAGCTCTGCCTTACCCTGCCAATGCAGTCCAGCTCCTGCTGCATTTCAGTCACTGCTCGATCATGACGCTTCTGCCGCCGTTCCACCAGGTTCTTCAACGTATCACTGCCTCTTTCCTCAGGAACTGAGCCAAGGAACCAAGAAAGAAATGAGGATCCTACAGCCTGGAACTATTGCTGCAGAACATGGGATATCTGAACAATAAATCCCTAAATCTACATGCTGACTGCTGCAGTTTGTGCAGCTCTCACAGTATGCAACATCTTTCCACGAGAAGTGCAATCGGAGCAAATGGAGGTTAAAAATACTGGAGTGTATTTTAAAATTTCCTTTATTGACTTCTGATTTACAGAGGGATAATAGAATGGAACTATCAACTAAGCTCAAGTATGATGTAAAAAAATGGCATAATTTCAGGAATGAGACCTGCTTACATCAGAACTGGAATTTATCATCTCAACATAACCTGTGAATGACTGACAATTTTACAACTGTTTTTTTTTTTTTCTATTAGAAGACTCTTCATCTTCAAAACTACCTACAAATCATCAAAAATGTGTCAGGCCATTCCTGAGCTTGATTTTTGTCACGTTGCAGGAGAAAGAGAGCCAATGTGGTATAACCAAATTGTGTATTCTACTTTCCTCTACCTCATTTTGTGATGAACTGTCAATCATGGGTCATTTTCAGTACACATCTGACCCCCTAGGGTACAAGCTGGGTGTTAAAATGAGAAGAGGAAACCCTGCAAGATGGGGTAGTGTTTCTGTATCTTTACAATGACTCAGCTGGGAAAGCAGCAGCATCACCCATCCTGAGAGGGTCATCTCTGCTAATGGGTCACAATGAACTGAACATGCACTAGCAGAATAGGCAGCTGGTGCAACTACCAAGGACTCCAAAAATATTCTGTGACTCAAGGGATTACATTATTCCATCGTGAACCTCTCTGCCCTGGGGGATGTACCACCTGAACCCCACTGGATATAATCTGGGCAGTCTGGGGATGTGGGACACCACCACCACTGGACATCCAGAGGAGGACCTGAACTTCCACTGCTTTCGACAGGGCTGCAACCACTGCAGCCCTGACCAACAGGGTGCCAGGCTGTACTCTGACTTTGTGGTTTTAAACCAGTTTTTCTGTATCATTGCACTGATTGCAATCTTTCTATTAAATTGTAACTCTGACTTGAAATCTCTTGCAAGGTATTTATGTGGGGTTAATTTCTCCCTCTGGTTTACTTTCAAACCAGCACAATTTTATACCTTGTTCAGCTAAAACTGTTACATGTACCATGTCTCCTATGAATGCATATTAAAATAAATGACATTAAGGGAAACCAGTTTTACCAACTACATCAGGCAGGCCTCTGACTTTCTCAGCTGAACTTGCATCTACATTTCCCAATGCCTCTGGAAAAGTTGTAGGTTGTCTGAAACAGAAAGTGAATAAAGCTTCGATTTGTACTAAATGCATGAGAAGAGGGACTAACATAATAGTATAATTCACTTTAACTGGCAAAATGTAACATTAAAGTGAGCATAAATATTATTCCAACTTTAAAGAATTTAATTCAAAGAAGACAAATTGAAGCCTGGGTAGACCCCAATGTCAAATCTATTAAGATAGCATTAAAGCAATACATGCTAGATTTATTATGTGTAAACTACAAAGACATAATAGCTCTAAAAAGTAAAAAATCTATGAACTCTTAAGGAGACACTAGCAAGAAATGTGGAAATAGCCTTTATCTGCCCAGTGCTTTCCCCAACAGCTCGGGCATTGTGTTTCTCCTTGGGGTCAGTGAGAATCCATGTATCATTACTCAGCAGCTGGTTTAGGGTAAAAAAGGATGGATGCATTAACTTTGTTCATTACATAATCTTACTGCATCACCACATAAGCCATTTACTTGGAAATATAGCCTAAAAATGAGTCAGACTGGGTATATATCTAGATTGCTATGAGCAAAGACAATTTCTTTTTAAAAGGAAAGCCATACAATATGCCTGCCATCACAAATGTTAGTGTGTAAGCCTGCACTTCAACAGCAGTTCATTATACTAAATTTACATTTGGCAAGGAGTCAGTCTATTACAAGTTGTTAGTGCTGTGACCAAGAATTCAGGAGTTTCTAATTCCCAGTGAAAATCTGTCAATTTCATACCTTTAGCCATGAACATAAAATTGGGGTTTTATGCTTCTGTTCTCTACCTGTCTGACTGTGGCTTTTTAGTGAAGTCACTGATGGGTGTTTTTCCAACACATTTCTGCTGATTACAGGGTAATGGCATGGCATCAGCAAACATTTCTGAATGCCTGTTTAAAGTATGCCTTTTACTCTTCTTAGAAGACCTTGTCTTCTTTCCTTCTTTCAAAAGTTGGGCTAAGTGAGCCTTCAAAGATCAATAATCACAACAATTAGAATTCCTTCAAACCTACTGAATGGAGAACAGCAACAAAGTAATTAATGAAAAACAGTAGAGGAAAAACAGCAGAAGAGAAAGGTAAAATAATGAATCCTACATGCCACATGCATAACCATTTTCATCTAAGGCTATTTTCAAAATGAGAAAAGGATAATCTTTTCCTCAGAGAGGAAAAGTGGAGTAACTGGATTGTGTTGCCTTGCTTACAGTTACCAGAAAAGTCAACGGCAGAGTGAGAAATGCCTGAATCTGGCTAACTATGCCTCTAAATGTTTTACTGCTGTGTTATGAGTCTGCCTTCAGTTAATATAACCTGATACACAACAAAGAGATGGGAACACATGTAGATGCATTGGAGACCATATGCTAGAGATAACACATTCACTTTTTACTAAAACAAACCAAAACCAGGAATGTTGAAAATGACCTGAGATCACTTCAACAGCCAGCAAACTGACTAACACAACCAACTCCTTTGGCTTCTACTCAATCCTTTGCTTTTTTTACCTTGGCCTTGAAGATCTGTTCACAGCCTTCCTCTCTGCGAACATGTCCCACACGTCCTATTGAGAACACACGGCTCCTGGCAGCTGACTGCCAGGCCTGCTTCCAGAGGAACTGGCAACTACAAGCTGGGAGCCAAGAGGAGATAGAACATTTCAGCTGGAAAAGGGCCTTCCTTGAATCACAGAATCCCAGAATGGTTTGGGTTGGAAGGGACCTTAAAGACAGACGAACTTCTTCCAACTTCCTTCCTGGAAGAGACATCTTCCACTATCCCAGGGTTGCTCCAAGCCCTGTCCAACCTGGCCTTGGACACTGCCAGGGATGGGGAAGCCACAGCCTTTCTGAGCAACCTGTGCCAGGGCCTCAGCACCCACACTGGGAAGAATTCCCTTCCAATATCCCATTTAAACCTGCCCTCTGGCGGTTTGAAGCCATTCCCCTTTGTCCTGCCACTCGAGACCCTTTTCCACAGTCCCTCTCCAGCCCTCTTGGAGCCCCTGTAGGCACTGCAAAGGGGCTCTAAGGTCTCCCTGGAGCCTTCTTTTATTCAGACTGGACACTCCCGGCCCTCCGAGAGGAGAGGAGCGCCAGCACTCAGAGCAACTTCGTAGCCCCTCCGAGACTCCTAACGGTGAAACTCCACACACCTACCGCTCGCCTTCCAGGACCCACGGGTGTCGTTCCCGGTGTCGCTCCCGTGTCTCTCCCCGCCCCCGAAGGGGCCCTCAGGCGGTCCCGCTCGGACGCGCTCGCGCCGAGACCCGCGCGTGCCGTTGTCAGACCAACGGGGCGGGGGGAGGCGGCCCGGCCTCATCGACAGCGCCCCCGGCGGCCATTGCCAGCAGCACCCGGCTCCTCAGCCCGCCCGGCTCATGCAACCCGGCTCCTCATCCCCCAGAGCTCCTCACCGCGCCTGGTTCACCCCGCCCAGCTCCTCATCCTCCCGGGCTCCTCGTCCCGCCGGGCTCATCCAACCCGGCTCCTCATCCCGCCCGGCTCCTCATCTCCCAGAGCTCCTCATGCCGCCCGGCTCCTCATCCCGCCCGGCTCCTCATCTCCCAGAGCTCCTCATGCCGCCCGGCTCCTCATCCCGCCCGGCTCCTCATCTCCCAGAGCTCCTCATGCCGCCCGGCTCCTCATCCCGCCCGGCTCCTCACTCCGCCCTGCTCACCCCGCCAGGCTCCTCATCCCGTCCGGCTCCTCATCTCCCAGAGCTCCTCATGCCGCCCGGCTCCTCATGCCGCCCGGCTCCTCATCCTCCCGGGCTCCTCGTCCCGCCGGGCTCATCCAACCCGGCTCCTCACTCCGCCAGGCTCCTCATCCCGTCTGGCTCCTTACTCCGCCCTGCTCCTCACGCCGCTCGGGGCCGCCCGGCTCACCCTGCCCGGCTCCTCATCCCGCCCGGCTGATCCAACCCGCCCGCTCCTCATCCCGCCCGGCACACCCGGGGCCGGTGCTCCGGACCCGGGGATCACAGCCCGAGATTTGTGTTGGTCTCTGCACAAGGCAGGCCAGACTTCCCACGTCTGGACCCTTCAGCTCAGCACGGGAATGAGAACACCCCTGCGCTTAGGGGAGAAACCTCTACGGTCTCCCTCTTAATAGCTAAGCCGTTGCCATTTCTGAGGCACCCTTTTTTTGCCCTGAGGTTAAGAAATGCCATTTTCCCGGTCTGCAGGTAAATGCGCAGAAACTGGAAAAAAACCCATTTTGTCTGGATTTCAGCCGGTTTCTTTGTTAAACCGTTTGCAAGACAGCCAAGATAATGGCGTTCTGTGCTATGTCCTGCCACGCCACGTCTCTGCTCCCCGCCTGCAGCTGAGGCAGTCTCCAGCGCCCCGGGGACGTAACCAGGGTTCCGCGGTGCGAGCTCGGTGCTGCCGAGCAGGAGACGCTGACACGGGGGCTCCGATCGGGAAAACCACCACACGCTGTCCCGTCCCGTCCCCGCATGAAGGACTCTGAGGGCCCCTCCACCGACACTCTGGCTGGGCCAGCAGACCCTCGGCATGCCCACGGGACAGCTTTCCTCCCGGACACCCGTTCCAGGGGTTTGCGCCTGCCCACGTCCCGGGGCACACGGCCAGGAGCCGGTCGCCCTCCGGCTTCCCCGAGCAGCTCAAGGCACCAGCACGCCCTGCTGGGTCGTCTCCCCCAGGCCAGCGGCAGCGCTCTGCACCCTGGAAGGGCCAGCGGGCACGCAGTGCTGCCACCGCAACCCCGGGCAGCAGCAGGGCTGTCGCCCCAACACCGGGCAGCAGCAGGACTGCCACCGCAACCCCGGGCAGCAGCAGGGCTGTCACCGCAACGCCGGGCAGCACCGTCCTGCGGGACAGCCTCTGGCCACCACCATTCCCCGAGCACAGCCCTGGACTCGCCCGGCCAGGCGGCACCGCCGCCGACACACCCCGCTCGGCTTCGCTCGGCATCACTCGGCTACGCTCGGCGCCGCTTCGGCCGCAGCCCCGGCCGGGCACCCGCCTTTCGCCTTCAGCCAGCAGGGCCTCCCCGCGCCGCCGTGCGCGGGTTTTGTGCTTCGGTGGAAAAGGCGCCGTTTAATGATAGTATTTTGAAACTCTGTAACTGAGAAGCTCTGCAGCGCTTGTGGCGGTCTGCCCCACGGGTGTTCTGGTCCGTGGTACCGCCGGCGTGCGGGACACGGGAAGGAGCGGCCTGAGGGGGCAGCGGGCGGGGCTGTGGGACGGAGCAGTACTGGGGGAGCCTCGAAAGGGAACCGCCGGTCAGCAGCCGGCTCAGTCAGCAAAGCACAGAGAGCTGTAGACTCTGCTCGGGTGGGGAAGAGTATAAGGGTACAAGTAAAGAGGGTGGTCTAGAGGTGAAAAAAAAAGGTTTTCCCGGAGGGTATTGCGCTCGAGCAATCACCTCACCATGTCTGCTGCTCATACACAGAGATCATGGGCAGGTGCTTTTGCAAATGGGCAAAATCTTGATCAGATCACTCAAAGAACTCTTGTGGAGGAAGTAGGCTGCTCATATTTAAGAGCAGTGTTTCAAACCAGGTGCTTATAGACTGTGTCCTGCTGAAGAATTGTTCTGTAGAGCTCAAATTCGGTCTGGAAGTTTATGATTTATTGCTGTCTTAGCCTCTGATAAATAATCAATAATGATAGTGTTAATAGACATTAATCAAAAGCCTCAAAGCAGTGGCTCAGCGTAATCTGGCTCCCTGAGCTAAGTCAGGGGAGGTTTAGGCTGGATATCAGGAAAAGGTTTTTTCCCCACAGGATGGTTGAGCACTGGAACAGGCTCCCCAAGGAAGTGGTCACAGCACTAAGCCTATCTGAGTTCCAGAAGTATTTGGCCAGAGCTCAGGCCTGTGATGGGATTGTTGGGGTTTCATGTCCTGGGCCAGAAGTTGGACTTCTGGGTGATCCTGGCGGGTCCCTTGCAACTCAGCCTATTCAGTGATTCTATGATAAATCTCCCAAAGTGCAACTTGAGGCCATTCCCTCATCTCTGATACTTGTTATCTTAAGAGTCCAATCACCTTCCTGTCAGAGCCAGAAGGTCCACCCTGGGCCTCCTTTTCTCCAGGCTGATACCCCCCAGCCGCCTCAGCTCCTCCTTTTCTCCAAACCATTCCCCAGCTCTGTTCCCTGTTTTGGACACACTACAATGCCTCAATGGCTTTTTTATCATGAGGGTCCCACAAATGTCCTGAGGATTCCAGGTGTGGCCTCAGCAGTGCCCAGAACAGGGGGACACTCAGTGCCCTGGTCCTACTGGCCACTCTAGGGCTGGTAGAGGCCAGGCTGCCCTTGGCCTTCTTGCATACCTGGGCAAGTGCTGGGTCCTGTCCAGCTGCTGAGGTGATTTCTCTCTCCTCTCCACAGCAGCAGGTCAGTAATTCTTCTTCTCTTCACCAACCAAGGCAGAGCAGAAGATAAACAGAATGCAAGGGGGAAGCAGGTCTTTTCCAGGATGCAGAAGAATCTGAAGTAGAGAATAAAGCTTAGAGGAGTCTGTCACAAAGGATGATTTCATTTCAACACCACAGCCCTTTGAGTAGTCCAACCTGCAAGAAAGAAAAGGAACCAGGGAGCCTGATGATCATTCCTGGTCTGCAGCTCTCCCTGACGCTTCTGAGGCAGGACTCAGCAGCAGACAGCGTTTGTGCTCTCTCTGCCTCCTTTGCAGTGTGTGAGCCGCGCTCAGCGGCTCTGGGAGGGAAACCTCACTGCACAGAGCTGCTGCGTTCTGGCTTTCGACCTTTCCGGAACGATGCTTTGGCTCCTTGAACCGAAACACCCAGGACACTCCTCTGCTGAGGCTGAAGCAGCTGCTACATCTCTTCTTGTTTCCAGCAGATGAGGAATTGCCATGGAGTAAGTCACACCACAGATCTTCGCGCTGTAGTTCGCTGCTCCTTCTGCAGACTTCTCCCGAGGTGAGGTGGCTCACCTGAGGCTGGGGCAGCCGGCGATGCCTGGCTGTCAATTCCCAGCCAAGGGAGGCCGCAGGTGTGAATTCGCAGCCGGCGATCCCTCGGTGACAATTGGGGCTCACGGGGAAGGCAGACGAGGAGCAGCCGGGCCGGAGGCGCTCTGAGCGCTCCGCGGTACGAGGGGGACACCGGGCGGTCGCTGCCGGCACACACCGGGTACTGCCCGGCCCTCGCATTTCCCGTGCTCTGGTGAAAGGATGGAGAAAATCACTGATCACCCACTTACAATGCAAAGCACCGCTCCTGCGGAGAAGTTAAGTCCTTCACGCAAAAGAATTCTTTAAGCCTTGTAGCCCTCTTGTTAGGATTTTTTACAAAGAATTCCATTTTACGGCCCCATTAACAAGGCAAGTATTAAAGGGTGTGTTCGAAATCCCCCCCAAAATTTCTGTGAAACAATTAGGAACAGAACCTAATCTTGGCTACAGTTGACTTAGTCTTCCTGTGAGTTACACTCCGTTGAATTGTCAGGAATGGAATCATGTCCCCCGTTGCTGATGCAGTGTAGCAAAGAACCATCTCCTGAGCACACCAGATTTGCAGCCTACAGCTGAGAAAGCACAACATGAGAACCAGGAAGGTCTGTGCTGAGATCCGTGTGTAGGGAAGGACAGCAGCAGTGTGCCAGCGCTTGCCTTTCCAGGGAGTGCAAGGAGTGCAGTGGCACCAGCAGAGTCCCGTGCCTTGGGACTCAGCATTGCTGCAGCACCTGTGAGTGAGGAGTGAGTGCCAGCTCTGAGTTCCGAGTGTTGGGCTTTGCTCCTTGGCATGAGAGCTGCTTTTTTTTTTCTTTTTTCTTCCCATGTTCATTCCAACTGGCTTTTGCAAACATTGGTCTATGTATTGACTTCTATATGCAGAAGCACTTAGGAGTCTGGCTGAGATTAAGACCCTAAATCTTAGGAGAGCAAACCTTCAGTTTTTTAAGGAAGTAGTGGATAGGATGCCCTGGAAACTGCCCTCAGGGATTGTGGAGCTGATCAGAGCTGGCACCCATTTAAAGACATTTTTCTTAGAGAATAAGTACAGCCAAAATCTGTTGATAGCTGCCCTGAGACCTGGGAAATCAGAGCTAAGCCATGACCAAAATACAGCAATTTTTCACTGATTGTTTTTGGTTATCACATCATGCGAGGGCTTTAGCTTTCTCCTGAATTTAGAATTGATCTCAATGCATGGATCTTCTTTTACATAGACAACAGCAGGAAGTATTTACTAACATGCAAACACATTCTCCTGTAGCCAGCAGCTAGTGTCAGGCTGGGCAATTTTGAGCAGCAGTCCGTGATACCTGAGCCATTTATTGTGAAATGCTTGCATGGCAGTGGTACTTCTATTCACTGTATTTTCCAGAATAGCCAAAAATTAGTTGTCCCTTTCTCCAGCTCAGAGATCCATAGCCAAGGAATGAGGATCCTCCTACTGCCAAAGGGTTAATCACGTTGACATTCCAGTGTGTCTGGGTAACAGTGGAAATGTATTGTGTAGAGGTTCACTTCTACATGCATGCCAGGCATGATTCCCTGGAGTTTGGAAGTCTCTGGGCAACTCCAGAGAATATTTTCCTTGGCACAATTCCCACACGCCCAATACTGATTAGGGGCAACTGTTGTGCTGAGGTCATGGCAGCCAGGGGAGCTGCTCAGCCCGGTTGTCAATGTTGGCATGGAAGGTTTGCATGGTGCAGGATGGACCCCACTGCATGGCTTGCAGTTAATCACAGGATAGGTCAGATGGGAAGAAATTCTTCCATGTGAGGGTGGTGAGGCCCTGGCACAGGGAAGAAGCTGTCATGGAAATGGTTTCCCCATCCCTGGAAGTGTTCGAGGCCAGATTGGACAGGGCTTGGAGCAATCTGGTCTAGAGGAACATCTCCCTTCCTATAGCAGGAGGCTTGGAACCAGATGATTTACAAGGTCTCCTTCTAACCCAAACCATTCTCTGATCCTCTGATCCTCTGAATGCACATGAGTACTACAATAATAATCATTTCAAAGCATTATGGTGATCGTCTTCAAGAAACAACATTCAAGAGGAAAACATTCTCAGCACAATGATGGTTTGTGCAATTATAATCTCTTCTACAAGGTCATGAAATTAAAATTTATGTTAATTACAGCCCATGGCAATGATTATACTAACAAACTGTTCCACTAATTATATCTAGGTATTTAGACTGCATTAGCCAAGTAGTTTTTTGCAAAGATTTGAATATTGCCTATATCTCATAAATAATAAAGACTATTAATGGAGATAATGCATGCCTCAACCCACAATTACAGCAACATATTTTAATTCAGTTGCTTAACACACAGGTTTAAAAATTGAATTAGGAAACATAGATACTAATCGGTGCTATGAGATTCATACTTGTTTGTCTTGGAAATTTTTTTTTTTTTGCTTTAAAGGAAATGGAAATTCAAGAAATTAAATGAAATATCTTCCCTTTTCATAATGGAAAGTTTTTCTCAACAGGTATTACAGCTCTTTGAATCTCTCTCTAGTATTGTACATATTGGGTTTTTAGCTTCTGCCCATGAACGAGGGGATCCATTTCAGCTCAGGACTGAGCTCCAGCCCTCATGCCTGCCTCCAGCATGGCACTCCATGCCCACTGTCTTGCCTAATCACTCCCTTGACCATCCCTGGACACAGGAGGGCAGAGTTCTGGCTGGCATGGCATCCCCATGTCCAGGACCTTGTCCCATCAGAGCAGCCAGCCCTCTCCTCTCTCTGACAAGCAATTTGGCCATCTTGAGCTCCTGTGGCCCCACATCCCCACCTCACGCTGGGTGATCAGCCTGACCCTCAATGCTGATCTCCCCTACTCACTTACAGACTCTGGAGCCAGCCTTAGGCATGGCCCAGGCCCTCCATCACACATCCACTCTGGGTGGCTTGGGCCGTGAAAGTAGTGTCTTCTTTGGCCAGCTGATTATTACAACCTCACGATATGTTTATTGAGAAAGACAAATGGAAACTCTTGGACACAGCAGCTACTGCCACAAAAATCCTTGTCCTACAGTCCTATGTGGTTCTCTTATTCAGAACAATTCAACATCAGAGACGAAAGGATAATATTGCCATTGCAATGTCTCTGCCATTAACTGACTGTGACTGGAATTTCATAGAATCACAAAATGGTTTGAGGTGGAAGTCCTCAAAGCCCATCCAGTTCCACTCCCACTGCCATAGGTAGGGACTCTTCCACTAGACCACATTGCTCCAAGCCCCAGTGTTGTCCTTGATGTCCCTGGTTAGATTTAATTCCATTGTGGCTACTGCTTTCCTAAGCTCATCCCTATCCCTGGCTGCTTGAGCAATCCCCCTGTATTCCTCCTAGGCTATCTGTCCTTGCTTCCACCCACTGCAGGCTTCCTGTTTGTGTTTGACTTTGTCTGGGAGCTCTTTTTTCATCCATGCATGCCTTCTTGCATTTTTGCCTGACTTCCTATATGTTGGGATGCATCACTCCTGAACTTGGAAGAGGTGACATATGTGAAATAAATGTATCACAATATATGCCTATAAACATGATGTACATGAAAGAA
>VZTR01014654.1:132096-149859 GCA_013400775.1 Chaetops frenatus | reverse complement strand
CACAGTCTCTGTCCTGGGCGATGGCCGTGAGGCAGATTAATCTCGAACCGTCTCTCACACCACCCTCTGGGGGAAAAACCTTTTCCTAATATCCAGCCTGACCCTGCCCTGACACATCTGAAGCAGTTCCCTCAGGTCTCCTGTCCCTGGTCAGATGGAGCAGAGATCAGAGCCGCCCCTCTGCTGCCCCTTGGGAGGATCTGCAGCCTGCAACAAAGTCACTCCTCAGTCTCCTCTGCTCCAGGATGAACAAACCAGGTGACCTCAGCCACTCCTCCTTCGTTTACTGTCAGTTAATTAAGTTGTTAAAAAACCAATAAATTACTCAGATTCTGATTCCATTGAAACCATGTTAGTTGGGTAATTTTCTTAATGTTAAAACTTTTTTTTAAATTTCATGTTAGGTACAGGTGAAATTTCAAGTGTTCTATGGCAGACAGAATCAGAAAGAAGATTAAATTACGTGCTAAAATCAAAGAAAGATACACTCAAATTATTTCAGTGTATGAGTGATCTAGAAAAAAGGTGAGAACTAAAACTTCATCATCTTAGTGACCTTTTGTTGGACTCTTTCCAGTAGCTCCATATCCCACTTCTTCTGGGGAGCCTGGAACTGGACACAGTACTTCAGGTGAGGCCTCAGCAGTGCTGAATAGAGGGAAAGCATCTAGGAAGACCTACCAGAAGGTCATGTGGCCATCCAGGGGAACCTCAACAAGCCTGAGAAATGGGCTGACAGAAACATCACCAAGTTCAAGAAGGGGAAGCTCAAAGTCCTGTTTCTGGAGAGGAGCACTACCAGGCAGGCACCAGAACACACTGGGGCCCACCCAGCTGGGCTGGAAAGCAGTCTGTCAGGAAAGGTTTTGGAGGTCCTGGGAAGCAACAAGTTCAACACAAGCCAAAATATGCACCCTTCTGGTAGAAAGGGCAGTGGTATCCTGAGCTGCTCTGAGAGTGCAGCCAGCAGGCCAAGGGAGGGGATGCTTCTCCTCTGCTCAGCACTGGTGAGCACCTCTGGTGCTGGCTCCAGTTCAGGGCTCCTCAGCTCAGAAGAATGCAGTGAAGGGCTGTGGAGATGATGATGGAGGGACTGGAGCTACTCTGCTATATGCAAAGGTGGAGAAAGGTGGAACTATTGAGCCTGGAGAAGAGAAGGCTTAGGGTGATCTTATCAATGTCTATAAATACCCTAAGGGAGGGTGAAAAGAAGATGGAGCAGAGCTCTTTTCAGTGGGCCCAGTGACAGGACCAGAGTGAGTGGTCACAAACTGAAATACAGGAGGTTCCCTCTGATCTCCAGGAAACACTTTGTTAATGTGAGGGTAACTGAGCACTGGCACAGGTTGTCCAGGGTGGTTGTGAAATCTTCCTCCTTAAAACTATTGAAAAACTGCTGAGATAAAGTCCTAATTTTCATACCTGTTCACAAACTAAAAGAAAAGAAGAAAATGCAAAAAAAGTCCTTTTTGCTAACACTTAAGACAACAGTAAAAGTAAAACTTTAATTTTTTAAATTTATGTTTTATTTCCATTGATACTTGTTTAGGAAGTATATTGGTTTGGTACATTATTACCAAATTAAATACTTTTACTAGTCATTCCAGATAAGAAAATGCAACTTCAATTACATATTATATTTTCCTTACAGTTTTGCAATATGACAAAGTAGATAATATACACTTCTGTTCTTAAAAATTCATTAACTGAAATTTTCATGAATAAGAAAAGCTTACAAAGTTCTATGATAATACTTTATATTAATGCCTTTTACTGAAAAAATTTAATTAAAGTCAGTAAACTCATACAAAGAAAGAATAAATTGAAATGTATCTGTTTCGTGGAATTAGCAAAGTCCTTTCCAAAAAAAACAAAACCCAAGCACCCAAAACCCACCAGCACAAAAGCTGTTTGTAGTGACAGATAAATTGTCAAACTATTATGAACAGCATTCTACCTGGACCAAATCAAGTGTTTTGTAAACTATCAGGATTGTCTAATTCCTTACTGAGGTGGCTATATCATGATAATGTTTTATGAGGTATTTGATGGACAAAAATGCTGGGAAAGAAGGACAAAGAGTTAAAACCCCATAAGACTGCTCACAAAGTAAATAGTTTACATGTCCTGCCATTTTATATCTATTTCCTGACCCGGGGAAATTTTTCTTTCCAAACCTGCATGATGCACAGTACAGTGAGACACTCTTTGGAGCATTAAGAAAATGTCACATTTATAACACAGAAGTAGCCTGTGCCCCACAGCCAAGACTGACATTTAACAGAGTGACAAACTGGTCTCCATGTCAGACCTGTCACTCCCAATGATGAATAAAGACTGCTGGTATAGAGGTTACAGATTTACCAGGATGGACAGAGGAAGGGGTAAGCACAGGGCACAAACTGGGACTGTGTAGAATTGTAGCTGTAGAGAGCAGCCAAGCCTGCTTTCCTCCAGAAGAAAAAAACACTCCCACCCAACCAGGTGTCATCTGTGAACTTACTGAGGGTGCACTCGATCCCCTTGTCAGATCACTGATAAAGGTATGGAACAGGACTGGGCCCGGTTCTGAGCCTTGGGAAGCAGCTGGATGAACTGCATTCCCCACCACTCTGTGGGACTGGCCATCAGCCACTTTTTCACCCAGCAAACAGTGCACCCATCCAAACCATGAGCAGACAGTTTCTCCAGGAGAATGATGTGGGACTCACTGTAAAGGGATCAGGGAAGATGCCTAGGAAGAGCCTCAGATGAATCCAGGAGAATATAGTGGAGGACTGCTCAGTTTTCAAATCAATTCTTGCATAAAAAGCTCTACAAAATCATAACAACACAAACAAACGAAACAAATAAAACCCCAAAAAACCACACACACACAAAAAAACCGCAAAGCCAAACAAAAAAACCAAAAACCAAAAACCAAAAACCAACCAACCAACCAAACAAAACCACAAACAAACAAAAAACAAACAAAAAAGCGCAGGTTTTTACTAAGTTAAAAATAAAAAGCCCAAAAAGTCACATTTCTAAGGGCTGCTGTCCCAGGCTGTTATCTTTGCTGGGAGGACATCCTGAAGTGGAGCCAGCTGGAAGTAGCTGGGACAGGACAGCACCTGAGCTATTCTCAGAGGGCAGCCCTGTGACCACCCATTGCCAAAACCTGGCCACATAAACCAAACACAGGCATGTACATGTGCTTAGACATAGCAAAAATATATATGTGTTAGAAAGGTAATGGTCTTGGCCATACATTTATACCACTGCAAAGAGCATAGTGGCTCATTTCACTTTTCTTTTTAGTCATTACAAATATTTAGAAAATATAGGAGTGCAAAAATTGGAAATATCCAAGATCAGTACGAAAACCAATAACAAAGATTCCATTTTTCAAACTGCATTGGACATGCTCTGCAGAAATTTACTCAGAGCTTTAAGATTTACAAAAAAGACCAAGAGGATTGGAGTCAAATGGCTTCTGTGCTAGCACAACACTGTCCCTGGAGACTTCAGCTGGCTGGCTTGATTTCTCAAATATCATGGAGGGAGCACCTCAGCAACGACAGCTCCCACCTCTCTCAGGGCCCTGGCATGCACCTGGGTGGGTCCCATGGCCTTGTGCATGCTCAGGTCCCTCAGGTGGTCTGAACCCTGACCTTCAGCATGCTACAATGGGTTGGAGTGAAGTCCACCAGTCCAATAACCTGAGAGATGTGGGAACAGTGACTGGCAGTAAAAATTGAGACAGACAATTGTTGAGTACCTCAGGTTTCTTGTCTGTTGTCATTAGTCCTGTCTGGCTTATGGGGGTTGGAGGGGAATAGGGGAAGTGTGATAAGTTTCTTTTCATCTTCCTTTTCCCACTGAAGAACCTGTAGGAGCCCTTGTTATTATTTTTTTGCATGCTTTTCCAAAAACAGCTTCAACTGAGCATTAGCTACATGGATCCCATCCTCACACACCCATGTGGTATCTCTATATTTTTCCCATAATGTGTGTCACTGCATATTGTCTGCATATTACCTTCTTGAGTCACTTATATTAATTTTCAATAACCTTCTTGCTTGAAATTTCTTTCAAAAACCTTTCTGCATTACACATGTCGCCTGCATATTAACTTCTTGCATTTTAAAAGAGGAGATCCTTACCCTGCCAAGCTGGTCTCCTGCCTTCCTTGTCTGCCTTTGTACAAACGGGAATTCTGAGTTCTTGTTCATTAAGAAAAATGTCTTTAAATGGGTGCCAGCTCTGATCAGCTCCACAATCCCTGAGGGCAGTTTCCAGGGCATCCTATCCACTACTTCCTTAAAAAACTGAAGGTTTGCTCTCCTAAGATTTAGGGTCTTAATCTCAGCCAGACTCCTAAGTGCTTCTGCATATAGAAGTCAATACATAGACCAATGTTTGCAAAAGCCAGTTGGAATGAACATGGGAAGAAAAAAGAAAAAAAAAAGCAGCTCTCATGCCAAGGAGCAAAGCCCAACACTCGGAACTCAGAGCTGGCACTCACTCCTCACTCACAGGTGCTGCAGCAATGCTGAGTCCCAAGGCACGGGACTCTGCTGGTGCCACTGCACTCCTTGCACTCCCTGGAAAGGCAAGCGCTGGCACACTGCTGCTGTCCTTCCCTACACACGGATCTCAGCACAGACCTTCCTGGTTCTCATGTTGTGCTTTCTCAGCTGTAGGCTGCAAATCTGGTGTGCTCAGGAGATGGTTCTTTGCTACACTGCATCAGCAACGGGGGACATGATTCCATTCCTGACAATTCAACGGAGTGTAACTCACAGGAAGACTAAGTCAACTGTAGCCAAGATTAGGTTCTGTTCCTAATTGTTTCACAGAAATTTTGGGGGGGATTTCGAACACACCCTTTAATACTTGCCTTGTTAATGGGGCCGTAAAATGGAATTCTTTGTAAAAAATCCTAACAAGAGGGCTACAAGGCTTAAAGAATTCTTTTGCGTGAAGGACTTAACTTCTCCGCAGGAGCGGTGCTTTGCATTGTAAGTGGGTGATCAGTGATTTTCTCCATCCTTTCACCAGAGCACGGGAAATGCGAGGGCCGGGCAGTACCCGGTGTGTGCCGGCAGCGACCGCCCGGTGTCCCCCTCGTACCGCGGAGCGCTCAGAGCGCCTCCGGCCCGGCTGCTCCTCGTCTGCCTTCCCCGTGAGCCCCAATTGTCACCGAGGGATCGCCGGCTGCGAATTCACACCTGCGGCCTCCCTTGGCTGGGAATTGACAGCCAGGCATCGCCGGCTGCCCCAGCCTCAGGTGAGCCACCTCACCTCGGGAGAAGTCTGCAGAAGGAGCAGCGAACTACAGCGCGAAGATCTGTGGTGTGACTTACTCCACGGCAATTCCTCATCTGCTGGAAACAAGAAGAGATGTAGCAGCTGCTTCAGCCTCAGCAGAGGAGTGTCCTGGGTGTTTCGGTTCAAGGAGCCAAAGCATCGTTCCGGAAAGGTCGAAAGCCAGAACGCAGCAGCTCTGTGCAGTGAGGTTTCCCTCCCAGAGCCGCTGAGCGCGGCTCACACACTGCAAAGGAGGCAGAGAGAGCACAAACGCTGTCTGCTGCTGAGTCCTGCCTCAGAAGCGTCAGGGAGAGCTGCAGACCAGGAATGATCATCAGGCTCCCTGGTTCCTTTTCTTTCTTGCAGGTTGGACTACTCAAAGGGCTGTGGTGTTGAAATGAAATCACCCTTTGTGACAGACTCCTCTAAGCTTTATTCTCCACTTCAGATTCTTCTGCATCCTGGAAAAGACCTGCTTCCCCCTTGCATTCTGTTTATCTTCTGCTCTGCCTTGGTTGGTGAAGAGAAGAAGAATTACTGACCTGCTGCTGTGGAGAGGAGAGAGAAACCACCTCAGCAGCTGGACAGGACCCAGCACTTGCCCAGGTATGCAAGAAGGCCAAGGGCAGCCTGGCCTCTACCAGCCCTAGAGTGGCCAGTAGGACCAGGGCACTGAGTGTCCCCCTGTTCTGGGCACTGCTGAGGCCACACCTGGAATCCTCAAGTCTTTTGGAGATGAGACAGAAATCACCAGAGCCAATGTGTTTTAGATATTGAAACAAAATACTGACATCACTTCTCCAAGAACTTTAACACCTCAAGGTCAAAAAACTCTCAAGAAGGTTACAGAGGCCCTTCAACAGAGACAAGCTTATCGATGTATAACATCATTACCCTTTTTCTTGCAATATTACAAGAAAAAATGTGGCTGTATGGTCTCGTATTCCAGTAAGACACTTCTGAGAAAGAGCCTTTGCTAACAATAGAATGTGTCTTTCTGCCTTACACCTAATGAAAAACCTTACCAAAAACCAAAAAGGCTTTCTACAGGGAATTACTCAGGAGAAACACTTGCTAAATACAAGATTTTTTTTCTAGAGAGACTGAATATGTCCACCTTCTCTTATCCATTTGCCACAGAAGGAATTATGACATGCTTTTGCAATTCAATATACCCCTTTAAACACTTACATGTGAGATTTAATATCTCGCTTTAACCGTAGTAGACATAGATGGAGAAAAAGTAGAGACTTTTCCTCAAAATTTCACAAATCAACAAGCTAAGAAGTATAATTTTATAAACTAAAAATCATGGAAAGTCTCTTTGATTATTGAATAGATATTTGACCAGCTCAAAAGATGTTCATATCTCCTCTCTTATAAGCCAATTTCCCTGGCATTAAAGTTAGGAATTCAGACACCTTTTTACAGAAACCTTGCATCTTGAGTTATGTGATAAATGCTTACACATTTCGAATGAATACCTTTATTAAATTCCCACACTTTCTCTTCCCAGACCTATGCTGTTTGGGCCTGATTTGTTTCTTCCAGGAGTGATATTTGGCAGCCCTTTGTAGGTTAGGGATACTATGGGATGTAACTGTGGAGATAACCACCGAAGAGGAGAAGGTAAGTCCTTCAGGTGTACTTTCAATGTTTGTGATATCCTTTTAGTAATAGATTCAGTGGTAATTATCCATTCCCAGTGGACATGCTGAAGGGACGAATGATGGAAAAAGATAGCTAATTAGCTATTTTTTTTTTTTTTTTGCCAAAGGAATTACAGGTGTTTGTTCCCAAATACATCTTTTTTATCTGAGTATTTCCCTAAAGTCCATCGACTAAAAGTAGTCGTAGAGGTATATTTTCAAGCAGAATTTGTTGACATTTACAGCATAATACAAATAAATCCACAATGTTAATGTTTTCTTCTTTACATCCAGCCAGCTATAAGCAAAGTTGACTTGCAAGCAAAATCAACCTGTGCTTAATGGCACAGAACTGTTGAGAAGGATTATTCTCACTATTCTCACTATGCTCAGAGAGGATGAAGATGATTAAAAGTGGAAGTTCACATTTGTACAGATATTTGGGATCCCAGCCTGTCTCAAAGAGGATAGCATGGAGCAAGATTTTATGTTATAAATTTTAAAACAACATTAAGCAACAAGCATCTAAAACATCTTTATCTTTATAAAAGAATTTAGATACTCTATAAAAAAAATAACATCTGAATGTTTATCCAAAGTATTTGTGCTAGTTTGAGACTCAAAAAGTTGGTTGAAATTTTCGTAAGATTGCTAGTTTCTTCTGGGATTTCCAGTTCTTATCTATTCTGAACCTAATCTTTTGCAAAGAAAGAAATAAAATAATCCCATTTAGCTGTGCAATTTACAATCTTAACAGAACTGGTGGGAGAATAGCTTTAAAATCAGCATCTTCAGTTTCTGAAACTTCTGCAATGGATCAGCTATGCTTTGGTAACATAATTCTCACAAAGCATTACACTCAAAGGGAAACTACAGCCTATAATTTCAAGATATCTGTGAATTTTAAGTTTCCACAGTCATTATTTAACACCTAGCACTTAACCTACCTACCTACACAGTAAGAACCTCAGCAAATACATTCACCATCAAATTTGAGGGCATGAATCTCTGATTTAATATTCAAAACAGATCATGTCCTTGGGGACTTCACATTTCTTTGACATTGTTGCTCACACATCTGCATATTCATCTGGAAACATATCTTTAGGTCAGTAGGTAAAACTGAGTGTGATTTGAAACCCAGGAAAAATCCTCATGAAACACAGAGCAACACAAATGTGACTGGTTATGTGGTCAGGTGGTTTATGAAGCCCTAACATTGCTATGTGGCCACATATGCTCTAACCCATCATCACTCCAGAGTTCTGCACTGTTTGGCCTCAGACCTGTTGGAAATTGGGTGTACATAAGTCTACATGGAGGTAGGTCTAGCTCTTCCTCAAAAAAGAAATGCAGAAGCATGAAGTGGATGCCTTCTGTTGGAACCAGTTCAGACTGAACATTTTTTCCATTGCCTTTATCTGATGATGTTAAGCAGACACTATAAAACCAGTATTAATTCATTTTAAAAGAAATAGTCAGCACAGCATTGTCCCTTGCTGTGTTCCTGTTGGGGTTTAGGAGTGGTGCTCCCCAGTTCAGTGACTCCCCCAGTGAGGCTCTCCCAAGCCTGATGCCTCTTGCTTGCTCCCCACCTTTCCTCCCCTTCCTGGGGATGGAGTTGAGAACTGGAGGCACAAAAGGTGAAAAACACCAGTTGAGAACAATTTACTGGGCACAGCAATGAGGTAAGACAACAAGCAGTAACAGCAGCAATATGAAAAACGAAGGAGTACAAAGAGAGGGTGATTGACATGCAAAATGCTCACCCAGGCCTGGGACAACACCACTTCCACCCTGTTCTCCAAAGAGACACAGTGCCTTTTCTCCTGCCCTGGAATTGACCTAAGGAGGAATAGAATACCACAATGTCTTGGGCACCCCCCCTTTGCTGGTCTGGGCTGGAACCAGGACAAATTATTATCATGAATCCAGAAAAAAAACCTAGTATTTCTTGCATATGTGTAAAACAGGAGCAGAGCATGACAGCTCTACCCCTGTAGAAGTAGTGTAAGCTGAGTTATCACTGAAGAATTTCTTACTGCCTGTCAAATAGAAGAAATCAGATATAATCTAGAGATACCCTCTGAGTAACTTTTACCTGAATGTTAAAGTGCTGAAATTATTCTAGGTGCCTTCATTCACATTCAGCCAAAATGACTTGACATTTAGGCATATTTCTGCAACATCTTGCAGGTTAAAAGATAAAACCAGGATAATTTATTTCTGATTGTCAAGCACAATAAATCATTGCTGCTATAGCTCACATAGGGGAAAAAAATCTGTTCCTCAATAATTTAATACTTAGAGGTAATAAAACATCCTTTAGTAAAAAATGAAGTCAATAAAACTAAATAAAACCAGGATCACCGAGGTAAATAGCAGACTGCTGTCATGGATAGATGCAAAAACATGATCATTTGCACTTTACTGAGACTGGAGTTAAATTGGAAATGTATCATATCAATAATGATGTGGTTGTGATTACTTGATCTTTATGCAATGCCTCAGGATGTGCTAGAGACATTGCCAATGAGTAAGAATAGGTGAACCTTAGCCTTAATAATACACCTCAAGAGAAGGGAAAGAAATAGAAAAGAGGAAGTAGGAAGAGAGAAACAAAGAAAAATTGGACTAAATGAACCTCAGGGGTTTCTCATGTACGAGCTGACATGTGTTGCTAGGTCAGTTGTGCCTGGAGGTGGAAGATACCTTGGGTTGAGATTGTATTTGTTGAGCAAACACATCTGGCAAGGATAAAAGTGATCCTGAGTTCATCCCTAACACTCAGCTGCTTCAAGCTACATCAGTGCATATTGATGACTCCTCAGAGTCTTTGAACAGAAATCGTATCATTCAGAAACCTCAATATCCAAGAGACTTTTTTTGCCTCTTGCTTCAAGCCAGAAATCAGCTTGTGCTATACGTCTGAACTCCGTGCACCAGGCAAATGCAGGATAAAGACACTTCTGCTGCTCAGCAGGCTACTTGCTGATTTGTTTTCTTAATAATCAGAGCTTGCATTGATCACAAAATTAGGAAGCAATGAATGTTGCTAAAATCAACTCTCTGTCTTAGTGCATGTTTTATCCAGAGCTGCTGAATCCCTAATCCTTACACAGAGTCCTTTCCAAACAACCAATCAGATACACTTCAGTTCAGAAAATATTCTTTACATTCCCTGTATATTGCAAAAACTGAGAGAGTGTGTACTTTGCTATTGAAGAGGACTCCTGTAATTATATAGATATAACACGAGACAGTTTCCCCTACAGGAAGATTATATTGCCATGGTAACCAAGAAAGGAAGTCAATTAAACATCAGAGTTCACATTTTCCTCAATTTCTGTATTAGCATTGGCTCATGGCATTATTTAGAACCAAAGAATTTTAATCAAAATGAAATTTCTGGAAGCAGTGGGAGTTTGCTTACATTATGGGAAAATAGTATTTTTCCATTCTAATGAGTAGACTTTAGTATAATCACACAATGGTTTGGCTTGATCTATAAAGATCCTCTAGACCAACCCTCCTGCTATGAGCAGGCATAACTTCCACAGTGGAAGACAGCAGAGTGGAGCAGTGACTCTTTTTCTTTTGTGAACAATGCAGGAAATAATTTCCTGTTGAACCTGCAACCTGTGTGTAGGAGTTTTAGTTTGCCCTCCTCACACAGGGCATCAATTTAATGCAGTGGGTTGTGCACTCTGGCTGAACACCAGTGCACCCACTGAACTTATTTACTCATTTTCTGTTGTGAGATAAGGATTAGGAGAAATGCAAAGCAGGCTTCAAACCTTAAAAGGTATAAAGACAATTTCATTAACAGAACTAAAAGAAAAATAATAAGAATCAGAATAAAACCGTCAGACACTTCTCTCCCCACCAACAACATAAAGAGACAAAACCTGATACTTTCAGTCAGTTTACCACCTCTAAAATAGTCTTTCTTCAGTTCACTTAGGGAGAGGAGTCTCTCCTGCCATGCCATGGAGACTTTCCCACAAGAAAACAGTTCTCTCGTGGCTCCAATATCACAGCAAATCAACCGCCTGGAAAGGAAATCTGTTCCCAGTGTGAAAGTCCCTTCCCTCAACACACAGTTCCTCCTGCAACTGCTTTCGAGGGCTCATCTCTGTCTCATGGGGTACTGTTTAAAGGATGAGCTGTTCTGCTAGATAAGCAAAGGGTCTTTTCTCTCTCTGTGGCAAGGTTTCTCTTCTTCTATCCCTGGGGTAAGTGTTCTCATCTCTCCCATCTCTGTGGCAAGGTTCCCCATCTCTCTCTGTTCAAGTTTCTCATAGACCACAGCTACTTCAACATCAGCTTGCTACAGCTTTGCTCAGGCTGCAGTAAGAACCCTGCATCCCCCCAGTGCATTAATGAGTTACAAGGAATAGTCTGATCTATCATAGTCCATCACCACAACCACGCTGATAACACAGTCATGGTTTAGTTATTTCAAGGCAGGGTTTGCACAAACAAACTCTGCTCCTCTCTCTGCCTCCTAGTGAGTGGGCTGGGGGATGTGAGAGAGGTTGGGAGGGTACAGAGCCAGGCATGAGTTAATTGATGTTGTTCATGTAATGCCATGCTCATCAATAACAAGGAAAAAGAGGGAAAAGAGGAGATTTAAGGAGGTTAGCCATCTTTTTCTTGGGAACTGTCAGGGCACTGGGTGACTCATGAAAGGTTGCCAGCGATGGCCTTTGCATCACTTGTTTATTTTGTTTCTCTCTTCTTCCACTTCTGCTTCACTTACCAAACAGTTTGTATCTTGATCCATCAGTTTTCTCAATTTCAGATAGAATTGCAGAAGTCATGCTGGGCACAAGAACTGTTAAACTTCTGTGTATGCAGCTGTCGATGACCCTAATATACAAAATGTGTGTGTAAAACTTATATTGTGTATGTGGAACATATACTGAAATGCAATGTCAAAACTTGTGACTTAATCTGGTATTGAGAACTGAAAAAATAGAAGTTCCTTAAAGTTTCCTTCTAATTGTAATATTCCAACTCTCTTCATGGGATCATTCCACATTGGAAGGATGTGGCCAATATAATAACACAATTCACAAATTAAAAAATTGATTTTATCAGTAAAAATTGATTTTATCAGTAAAAAATTCATTTTATCTGTCAAAAGTTATGAAATACTGTTTTATTATTCCATTATTGTATTTGCAGATATCCAAGCTATCTGCACCTCCAGCACATAATTCAGCATATTGCAAGCTCTTTAGCATTGTTTTTCTTCAGATTTTATTATCTCTCATAAATACCAGCTGCTAAGCCATTTTGTACAGTCTGCTGATGAACAGCTTCAGTACAGAGACAAATTCAATGGAACATTTTCATGTACCTTTGGAATTCCTGCTCCTGAGTGAATATGATCTTTACACTCAAATGTTGGCTGCAGGACACTGTCACCAGAGTGAGTGGGAAGGGAGTGGGGAGAGGAGTTAAAGGTGTATTTTCAAAGCTTTGTTGCTTGCTCAAAAGTGCTACCAACCCCTGCCTGTCCCTCGAGGAGGTGACCTTTCTGTCAGAAAAGTTTCTGACACGTGAGTTTCTCCCAGTATGAATTCATAGGGTCCATGGAGTCCTCTGTTGACTCACACCTTATAATTTTGAGTCCTAGTGACATAAAATGTCCTTTTCACATCATTTGTCTCCGAATTTACCACAAATCTACTATTACTATTTTACCTGTTGCAGATAAGGAAGGTATAATACAGAATTAGGGAGTTTTCTGTAAGTAGGGATTTAATAACTTCATGCTGTAATTTAACACCAGGAAACAGTAGAAAATGAAGTTGCTTTTTTAAGACTTGATTGCTTTACTGCAGCTATAATTTGATACAAACTATTAACTACATCAGTTTCTAGTTTAACCACATGTTACCAATGGACTGCCTAATTATGGGAAGATTAAGTGGCTGGCAAAGAAAATTTTATAGAGAAAAATGTGCCAGTAGTAGAAGTTTTATGCTCTTTTGTGTTTCTACTTGACAGAGGAATTCTGAGATTTGAGATAATATTAGATATGTCAGTGTTTAGTGGTTTTTGCCTTCCTTTTTCTAAAATGAGTAGAAAGATATTTTATTGTAACCATGTGTTATAAATAAATGTAAATGAATAAAACATAAAGATAAATAAAAATCCATGACATGGACTTGGTATGTGTCTACTTCATAAATATTGATTTGCACATTTATTTTTTAATCTGTCAGATTAAATCATTAATGAAGTTGAAGCCTCAGCATGAACTCTATTAAGGATGATCTAACCATACAAGTACTTTGTAAGGAAATACTTTTCTTTTTCAGAGATATGTGGAAGTGCTGGTTATTCTGGCATTATAGTCTTGGTTTTCTCTGGCAAAGTGGAATGGAATTTTGTGCAGAAATATACCTAAATCCTATTGTTACAACTGAAGGGCATTGTTCCCTTTAGTTTTGGTAGCATATCTCCAATAATGAAGGGTGGCTTGGTGTTTTCAGTGCCTCATGATGCATCTAAACTCTTAAAAAGAGAAAGAAAAAATGCTACTTGTGGAAGTTAGCTAGTGAATAATTAAGCTGCACAAAACTGTATTTTGTCCTCATTATTCTGTATTTAGCCTATTGGAAGAATTTTGCTCTAGTTTGTTTCACAGGATCTTTCAAGAGATATTTAATTAAAAACTATTCATCACTATCAGTCACAAATCTTCTCAACTTTTAATTGAAATGTCACGCCAAGCCAGCTTTGGTTGAGTCAGGTTCAAGACCTGATAATGGAAGTTTTCAGCTGGCTTTAAGAATTCTTGTTTCTGGCTTTTTCTGTTCCTTTCTCATTCTTCAGCCCACAGCTCTACCTCTTAGTTTGTGCCAGCTGATATTTCTAAATTTCTGCCCTGGTTTTTAGCCTGTGCACAAGGGATGATGGCTTTGTGGGTACCACTCCATCCTCTGTGCTCTGGTGGCTGCCCTTCCACTGTGCAGACTGAGCCACAGTCCCAACTGGAAAGCAAGATTTGCTGCATCATCAGCAGATAGATGTTCTATAAAACCCAGTGCAATAAACTAGAAAACCAATGTTGTTTTTTTAAAGTAAAACTTAAAAAACCTTAATTTTATTATTCTTTTAACTGAGATAAACCGTAAATATTATTGGAGGCAACTAGCTTTTACTTTTAATTACCTTTCTGAGGAGGTACAAGGATTGAGTATGGATCCAGGGATTTTGGAAGCCACTGCTGCCTGGAATCAGAGGAAAACCTTTCCAAACAATGTTAAAGTGGTAAGACGAAAAGCAGCTCTTTAATGACAGTTTTCAGGTGCACAGATATGGCTTTGTTCAGGCATGGCACGAGATTCCCACAATTTTTATAAAGTTAATTAGGATTTCTAGCAGGTACATCCAATAAGGGACCAGTTGCCCCAGGAGCCCACCATTGGATCTGCCCCTTGGAAATGCTCCGTGGGCTTTTTTGCCCTATTTCTTGTTATTTCTGGTGCAAAGCAGAGTGTCCTTGTTAGAAATTCCTTTCTTGAAAATAAGACTGTATAGAATTTCAGGAGTGTGACATCATGTGCTAGAAAGGGTTAGCTACTTGTTCTAAAATGTGAGAAAGGGCATGGAAAGTACTAGAAATTATACATTTATGTATTAAGAATCTAAAAAGCTACAAATACATGAAAAAGCTCAAAATCTTTAAGCATCAACATCAGTACTTTCCTCATAAGGTAAAATAGTTTTAGAGCTAATTCTCAATAACAGAACATTTGTCACTATGAGCAGGACCTCAGTCCAAGTTCCAGAGCACCATCATGACCTTGGACTTCAGATTTTTTTCCTACAATACCCAGATTTTTGATTGTTTCAATCGTTCTTGGGGAAAAAAAAAAAAAAGAAAACTAAAAACCCCCTCATATCCCTAATGGATCAGAAGAGTTTTCAACTCAGAGGACTGGATAATTTGGCTTTGGTTTTCCTTGACTTAGAATCACAGAGCCATTAATTTCACCAACAAACTACATCCTCAAGTCCCACAAACACACGTTTTTTGAGCTCTTTCAGGGATGCTGACTGGAACATTTCCAGTCACATCCTGATCATAGCAATATCATATCAGAAAGATGTGATAGTTTTAAAGGTTCAAGGTCTCTGTTAAACATCAGATTACTGAAGAAATGGATTTATTTGGGGAGATTGCATGGGAGGTTTTAAAGTGGAATTCTGAATAAGTAGGGTTGTTTCAATTTAAAAAAAGCCCTCAGTTAAAGCATAGACAAAACCAAGTAATTTAATCTATTTTCTCATTTTGATTTAAGACATTCATACATACGTAACTGCCTCTTTTTTGGTTAATAAATAAATTAAACTTAAATCTGGGGATGCATTCTTTTATACTGCCTTTAACAAAGACAATTCTTTTACAGATATAAGGTAGTCTATCCTCAAAGGACTTTATGAAGTCTGTCTGTATAGAGTACATTATACAAATTAACCTAATGAACTAATTAATTCAAAATATACACTTAGAAGGGTTAAACTGAGATTAGGACATAGCTGTGTTTTAAATTATACAGACATGAGTACCAGACCATCCCTGAAAAAAAGAGCTAATGTAAAAAACAACATTAAGAGAGAAAACAGAGGTATAGGAAGGTGAAACCCCACTGTTAAAAACATGGTAGCAATAATTGGATCTAAGAAATTGACTTTCCACATAAGTACACTGACAGGTCAAGTTCCTGCTCCTTTCAATTTTTAGACCTCGAGAATATTTGGGGTTTGGTTTGGTCTGGAGCATTGCTAAGTAGAGCTGCTTTAAAGGAAAAAAATTATTAAGTAGAAGAAAGGCTGATATTGAACTCTAGTTAGAATAGTTATGTATAAGAGGGAATTTCAAGATCTCAGCACTAAGAGTGAATAAAGTGGAGAAGAATTCTCCAAGAGTGATGCAGGAGGAGTGGAATGGCTGGGGATACTCATGGACACAGGCTGACAGATAATGATTTTGGGTATTTCTGGCTCTCATCCATCAGGTCCATAGACATAATAGCTAAAGCTTTGAAGCAGATTGACTACTTGTCAAATAATCTAGGAAAGAATTGGTCATGATGCATCCGTCTGAATTCTGGATGAATTCAGCTTTTACAGTGCTGCTGCCTCTAATATCTCAGACTGAAAGTAGTGGAAGTGAGGTACTGTTTACTTCATAAGGATATTCCATGTCTCACTTCTGTGAAGGAATTTTCTTGAACAAAACATCATTTCTGCATGAATTGAAGCTCTGAGATTCCACTTTCTCCCTTCAAAACATGCCAGACTTCACTGGTCTTAACAGCGAGTCAGACTTTGAAATCTGAGATCATAGATTTTCCTATTATTGCCTTTCAACCTCATTATAATCTCTCTCATTTGAAGTATTGAACAGGACGAGTTCTAACACATCAGGTAGTTAACTTCTTAGTCAGAGGTGGTTATCTTTTCATTTTTATTCTAGCTGAGGTCCAGAGCTGTAGTACTTTGATTTTTTAGACTGATTCCAATGGATTTAAGTCCAAACTCTTGAGATATAACTGAAGATATAACCACCTGTCTATCTCACTCCATGATAGAAGCAAAATTTTGCTGTCTCCTCAATAGTGTTGTTTTCAGCCTGACAGGATAAACTGTGAATTCTCAGTTTTCAAACCTTGTTTCTAAAAGAAATCAAAGACCTTTCTAATCTTAGAGACCTGTGTTATGGTCCCTGACAATGCATCCAATTATTGAACATTTTTCTTGTCTGCAATATAATACCTGAGAAAAATTTTACAGTATTTTCTTCATTTTGATTACCTTTTCATTCATATTTTAAATACAGCTTTTTTGTGCTTTTGTTGAAGTTATCTAAAATTAACATAATAACTAAAGCATTTGAAATTGCAACAGAGCACAAATCCCACAGATGCCTGCTGATTCTACTTTGCAATTAAGATATTTCCTGGCTGGTTTTGCTCATCCCCTCTTAGCAGACCAACTAACAAGGCAGGTAAGAAGTGTTTTATAATACTCACATGTATCTGTAAACTAGACCAGTTATTCTACAGTTACAGTTTATGTCTCCTGGAGAAATGTAACCCCTGTGTAAAATAATATTTTCTCTAGTACTCCTTACCTTAGGATCCCAAAGTGCTTTTGTGGTTGCCTGACCCTGGCTGGAGGCTGGGTGCCCAACAAAGCTGCTCCACCACTCTCCTCCACAACCGGACCAGAGAGAGAAAACGTAACAAAAGGCTCAGGAGTTGAGATAAGGACTGGCAGAGGTCACAAACCCATCATTGTCACAGGCAAAACAGACTAGGCCTGGGGAAATTAAATTGATTACCAATTAAAATCAGAGCACGATAATGAGTAGTAAAACAAATCCTAAAAACACTTTGGCCCCACCTCCTCTTCCTTCTTGGGCTTGACTTTATTGCTAATTTTCTACCTTCTCCCCTCCATCCAGTGCCACAGGGATACAGGGAGTGGGGTCAGGTCTGTCCATCCCGGGTTGTTCTGCTGCTGCTCAGGGAGAGGAGTCAGAGCCCTTCCACTGTGTTGGGGTTTGGGTGTTCCTCCCTTTTGTTTCTCTTCACCTGTGGAATTTTTTCCCCCATCCGTTGCTAAGGGACCATAATGGCCGGGTACTTAAGGGGAACAAAAGAAGTGATTGAACTGAGGGAAGCAGCTATTGTGAAGCTGGGAGAGGTTTTTTTTTTCTCCCAGCAGGGTGGAGGTACCTTGGAGTTTGGGGCGGGCAAAAGGTTTGGCTGGAGGAGGGGACGGGACTCTTGCTCTG
>VZTR01014654.1:98476-131861 GCA_013400775.1 Chaetops frenatus | reverse complement strand
AGGGAAAGGGTTTACATTTTTTTTTTTTCATTCCAAGGGAAGTCCCCTGCTTTCCTTAGCAGACACCTGTCCTTCAAACCAGGACACCCTGCTCCAGTGTGGCATCCTTCCCATGAGAGACAGTTCTGCAAGAACAACCCTGAAATGAGCTCCTAAATGACACAAGGAGCCTACACAGCACCAAGGCAGCTCAGAAACAAACAAACAAACAAAATAAAAAAAAAAGAAAAAAAAAGGAAAAGGAAAAAGAAAAAGAAAAGGAAAAAGAAAAATAAAAAGGAAACGGAAAAGGAAAAGGAAAACGAAAAATAATAAGAAGAAGGAAAACGAAAAAGGAAAAGAAAAAGGCGAAAAAAAGGAAAATAAAAAGAAAAAGAAGAAACGAAGAAAAGGAAGAAGAAGAAGAAAAATTAAAAGAAAAAGAAAAAGAAAAGGAAAAAGAAAAATAAAAAGGAAACGGAAAAGGAAAAGGAAAACGAAAAATAATAAGAAGAAGGAAAACGAAAAAGGAAAAGAAAAAGGTGAAAAAAAGGAAAATAAAAAGAAAAAGAAGAAAAGAAGAAAAGGAAGAAGAAGAAGAAAAATTAAAAGAAAAATTAAAAGAAAAAGAAAAAGAACGAAAGAAAAAAAAAGTAAGGCTGCCTTTACATAATTGGAAGAAACCATATATTGGTCACTCTGGTCTTCAGGGGGCTGGAAGTCCTTAAACTTCAGAGATACCTGCTGTGGTGGTGGGCAACAAGAAATTCAGGACGTTTCTGGAGTGCATTGATGCAACTTCCTGACAGAAGTGATCAGGGAATGGTGGCTGGGAGTGTTTTGATGGATCTCCTAAGTAAGGAAGGGCTCTTTGGCATGTCAAGCTTAGTGACAGTTTTGCCTGGAGTGGCCAGGAGGTCGTGACAGAATACTGAGAGTAGTGGAAAGTGGGAAAAAGTGAAATTACAGCCCTGGATGTCAGGCTGGCAGCATTTGCCTTGCTGAGTGACTTTCTTAGGAGATGGAGAAAATAAGTCTGTAAATATTTCCCAAGCATAAGGTATACGAGAAGGTGATTAGAAATAGCCAGCATGGATTTGTGAGAATTACATCTGGCCCAAATATTTCCTTTCAGCAATAATTTTGTCTTCTACTTGGGGAGAGCAGGAATTTAAGAAATAGCTTGACTTGAACATGAAAAACCCATGTCAATAAAATTTGCACAAGTCAGAATTTCCGAGACTGGGAACAATAGAAAAAATTAAAAAAAAAAGGTTGAAAGATTTTAAGCTGGAAGGACTAAATCTGTTATTACTACAAATGTAGAACTCACATTTTAAGTAGAGATTAAATTATACAGGTATTTCCCAATTTTGCCAGTTTCACTGTCCATGCCTTGATATGTAGAGTGGCTTTGTCTGTTAAATCCTGAATATATCTTTATATCTTAGTAGACCTTTTAGTTTTCAGACATGTCCATTCACATGACAACAGAAGTACACAAGATGGCAGTAGGCACCTGCAGAGGTACAGAACTCGAATGACTTTCAAATTGTAATCAATTCCCAGGAATTTAAATACAATTTCTAAAAAAAAAAGGAACCACGCTGGCATTTATCACAATGCAGGGCACTCTAATTTGCTAATATTGTCTGGATTTTTTTCACTGATGAATTTGAAGATTTATCTGTATCAAATTGTCATGTTAGCTATAGATCTCTTATCCTCAAGTGTATTAGGAAGCTGGTTAATTTTCAATTTTATCTTGGACACACTAAGGTTTTTAAACTTCTAAAGAGACATACCTATGACAAACTTCTACTGGAATTCTCAACATGCAGCCTTGCACTTTAGAAAAGTGTATGACATATTCTCCTGCTGTTTCAGAAGCATAAATACCTCTTCAGGTCTTTCAAGAAAATATTTTTATTGTTATTTAAATAAAATTGTGAAAAAAAATGAAAATATTATGTGTGCTTTCAGTACTGGGGGTATGCTGGGGTTTCTTGTTTGTTTCTTAAGTAATTGGTAAAAATACATATTGGAAATGCTAGCAAGAATGTATTAAGAAAATACTAAATGAAGTCATTCTAACACCTGTTTGGCAGATTTAAGTGGTATTAAATTCAGATATATGAATATTATTTATTTCACTGACAAATGTATATTCCAGCAAACATCCCACATCCAGTCTAGTTGTTAAATTACTGCCACTTGATTAATAAAAATGCTCTTTGTGCTTCTGAATCTTTAGTGATGTAATGATGAATACATGCATCCTGCTGTGTAAAAAGATTTTTAAAAAAAATAATAACTGGAAGACTTTCTTTTTTAATAGTAGTTGCTTTAGGCAGTAACAGTTGTGTATAATTTCCCTTTATGAGGTTGTTAATGCAGCTTAGGGCCTGACTCTAATACTTGTGCTCAGTGGAGAGTAGAGAAGAAAGAGGAACATTGCTCTGTGTTTTAAAGGTTTTACCTCAACATCTCTGCAATTAGAAAGTGCTACTCCCACAGTATCTGGGGGACCAAATTTCTCAGGGGAGCCTGAACACTTGACACCAACAAGATGGAGAATGAGCTGCTTTGTAAATGGCTTTGCTCCATCTAATGATTAAATTTGGGATTGAATTTGAAATAGATAATTCTAAATCAGTTTTAAATTTGAAATAGATCATTTACTATTGAAGCTTATATTTTACACTAAAGACTGGCATATGAAGAGCTGCACATGAGTGTATGCACAGAGAAATTCAATCCAATATCAAATTGGATCAGGTTTTACACTGTGGACAGGGCACTGATCATTTGGATAGCTCAGAATCCTCTGCCCTTCTCTGCCTATCACATGGAAAATTAAAAATTTATTCATATCCTTTAAGTTTTGCTCAGCCCTTAAGTGTCAGCATTTGGATTAGATGATTATTTTAGGTCCCTTCCAGCTGAACTAGTCTATTCTATTCCTCCCTGTTATGAACTGATTTAAACACAGAAAATCAAAGGAAACTAAGCCTCCATGAATAAAATGGATGGAACCCAGAAAGATTCAAAATATACACAAAAAACAACTTAAACCAAATGAGGTTAGATGTTGGTGCAAAAAAACTTGATCTATTTTATTTAGTAGCAGAAGAGGCAAAGAAAAAGGAAGAGGAAAGGAAGGAAGGAAGAGGAAGGAAGGAAGGAAGAGGAAGGAAGGGAGGAAAGAGGAAAGAAAGAAAAAGAAAGAAAGAAAGAGAAAGAGAGAAAGAGAGAAAGGAAGAAAGGAAGAAAGGAAGAAAGGAAGGAAGGAAGGAAGAAAGGAAGAAAGGAAGGAAGGAAGAAAGGAAGAAAGAAAGGAAGAAAGAAAGAAAGAAAGGAAGAAAGAAAGAAAGAAAGGAAGAAAGAAAGAAAGAAAGGAAGAAAGAAAGGAAGAAAGAAAGGAAGAAAGAAAGGAAGAAAGAAAGAAAGAAAGAAAGAAAGAAAGAAAGAAAGAAAGAAAGAAAGAAAGAAAGAAAGAAAGAAAGAAAGAAAGAAAGAAAGAAAGAAAGAAAGAAAGAAGGGGATTTTCCTCACTACTGAGAGTCTTCCATGGTCAGAGGTACAAGGGCCAGACTAAATAAAGAGGTGGAGATGTAGACTAATCTCTGAAACCTTGGTGGATGCTAAAAAAAAAATTCCTGATGCTGAGAGGTTCTCGCTAGTCTCAATATCAGAATGATAAATCTATAATTGACAAAATCAGGTAAAACGGTTCACAGTTTGGAGTTCTACAGGTGTTAATTTAGTAATTTTTGGAATAAAATTTTATTTCAGAAATACAAAACATATTCAAAACAAATACAAAACAAATTTCAAACATAAAAATATTGTAGAAAAAAAAACCACAATAAGATATTAATGTTTGATGTTTAGACTTTGATACACACCGTGTGCTACCCCACTGCAGATTCCTTTGCAATACTTTGTATTTAAAAAAAAACAACCCCAAACCAACCATTAAAAGATGGATCTATATTCTGTAGGGCACAAATACAGATTGATAAATTGATGTATGAAAATCCTATATTTAGATAGTGACAAACAAATTGTCCCTATTGTATGACTTGAGCACCATATACAACAAAAATATAGAAGAAATGGAATTATGTTCTGTTGTATGTATGATAAGCATTCATCCATTTCACTCTTCATCCTTAACAATGTTCTTTCTTCCCAGGCTAAATAATAACAACACAAGAGTGGTTAAGCAATGGAAATTAATAATGCTACTGCTATATTCCCCAAAATAGAATTTCAGAGACACCTCTCACTTTCATCATCTACTTGCAAAGATCTGCTTATTCTGCAAAGACCTGTACATTATTATTAATGAAGCTTCATCAGTTAAAATACAATCCCAAGGAAAAATAATGTGTTACATTATATAAATACACATTTTATATATTATATATATATATATGTTATGTAATGAGAGAGAGAGAGAATATTTTCTAGAGGAGATAGGATGAGGAATGCTTTCAAACTGAAAGAGAGCAGGGTTAAATTCAGTATTAGGAGGAAATTATTCTCTCTGAGGGTCATGAGGCCTTACGAGAGGTTTTCCAGGGAAGTGTTCAAGGCCAGGAATGGAGCTCTGAACAACCTGGTCTGGTGGAAGGTGTCCCTGCTGGCCTGGTTCCAGCCAGGACAGGGTTCANACTACTGAGAGTCTTCCATGGTCAGAGGTACAAGGGCCAGACTAAATAAAGAGGTGGAGATGTAGACTAATCTCTGAAACCTTGGTGGATGCTAAAAAAAAAATTCCTGATGCTGAGAGGTTCTCGCTAGTCTCAATATCAGAATGATAAATCTATAATTGACAAAATCAGGTAAAACGGTTCACAGTTTGGAGTTCTACAGGTGTTAATTTAGTAATTTTTGGAATAAAATTTTATTTCAGAAATACAAAACATATTCAAAACAAATACAAAACAAATTTCAAACATAAAAATATTGTAGAAAAAAAAACCACAATAAGATATTAATGTTTGATGTTTAGACTTTGATACACACCGTGTGCTACCCCACTGCAGATTCCTTTGCAATACTTTGTATTTAAAAAAAAACAACCCCAAACCAACCATTAAAAGATGGATCTATATTCTGTAGGGCACAAATACAGATTGATAAATTGATGTATGAAAATCCTATATTTAGATAGTGACAAACAAATTGTCCCTATTGTATGACTTGAGCACCATATACAACAAAAATATAGAAGAAATGGAATTATGTTCTGTTGTATGTATGATAAGCATTCATCCATTTCACTCTTCATCCTTAACAATGTTCTTTCTTCCCAGGCTAAATAATAACAACACAAGAGTGGTTAAGCAATGGAAATTAATAATGCTACTGCTATATTCCCCAAAATAGAATTTCAGAGACACCTCTCACTTTCATCATCTACTTGCAAAGATCTGCTTATTCTGCAAAGACCTGTACATTATTATTAATGAAGCTTCATCAGTTAAAATACAATCCCAAGGAAAAATAATGTGTTACATTATATAAATACACATTTTATATATTATATATATATATATGTTATGTAATGAGAGAGAGAGAGAATATTTGCTAGAGGAGATAGGATGAGGAATGCTTTCAAACTGAAAGAGAGCAGGGTTAAATTCAGTATTAGGAGGAAATTATTCTCTCTGAGGGTCATGAGGCCTTACGAGAGGTTTTCCAGGGAAGTGTTCAAGGCCAGGAATGGAGCTCTGAACAACCTGGTCTGGTGGAAGGTGTCCCTGCTGGCCTGGTTCCAGCCAGGACAGGGTTAATTTTTACAGTAGCCAGGAGGGAATATGGCCAGGATCCAAAAAGGTTATTCTACACCACCCCATGTCACTGTGAGGTGAAGGGGAAAGGACACTCTTTTCTGGAAGGAAGGACTTCTGTCCAGTTTGGAGTGGAATGGCTGCAGGGGGGTCACGAGTTCTGTGGTGAGAGTTTGGGCATGTGAATCACTGTCTCTTTTGTACACTTCTGTTATTTATACTGTTCCTGTTACTGTTCATGTTCTACTTTCGTTGAGGTTTCCAGTACATTGTTCTTATCTCAACCTGTGATCTTGGCCTTTTGTTCTTCTAATCCTCCTCTGCAGCTGCCACAGGGAGCAGGGGACCAGGAAAAGCAGTGGGTTGAGAGAGAGAGTGGTAAATGGTTTGGAGTGTTGTGGTGAGAGCACTGAATTGGGGTTGGGATAGCAACAGATCTGCTCAGGAAATTAGATTTAAGCATTTGTTGTATAAAGAATGGAGTCACTGGTCACAGCGTTGCTTGATCTGCCCATGTGGGTGTGGTACCTAACCCTGTACTCTTCCTGCAGGTGTTCCTTTGTTTCAGAGCAGGGAGAGGGCTCAGCATTGTTTTGGTGCTGTGGTCTGTGACATCAGCATGGGAACAGCAAGGGAAATTCGGGATGTGTACTCAGTGTTGCTCTCCTACCCTGGAAGTCCCTTAGTAACCCTTCTCAGAATGTGAGGGGAACAGGGGAGGATGATTTTCCCCAGCTTTACACCCCCTCTTCCTCCCTGAGGCCTGTTACAACAGCTTTTGGGGATTTGGAATTTCCCTTGGGTGTTAAGGAAAGCTGCTCTTGTTGCTGTCTCTGCCAGGTCTCCTCAGGACAGTCTACAAAACATTTAGAGTTGGTGTGGTCCACACCATGTTTAGGGTCAGGACAGAGATTTCTGGGAAGGTCGTTCAGAGACCTGGCTTGAGGGAGAATACTTTTGGGTGGCACAGAATATGGGAGAAAATAGGCCAGTTTTTGGAGAAATTCTCTGATGGTATGAAATTTTACCCCTGAACAACTACAGGACCTTGATAAAATGACAAAATATTTGCAAGAAGAATACTGTGGCGACTCCAGAGAGGAGAAGCTCATTGCTGTGCTGGGTCCTGGCTACTATTTATTGGACACTGCTGGTCACTAAGGCAGCACCCTAAGGGGGAGAGAAGAAAAACAGACCAACAGGCACTGTGGCCACTCAGACTGCAGCTGAACAAGAGGGACAACCTGTGCCAGTAGCAGTTGCCTCTCTACTGCAGAAGAAATCCAAAACAAAATCAGTTTGCTTAGTGAGGGATGAAGAGGAAACAGGGCCCTCACTCTAGTGAGGGAGGAAGAGGCAGGGCCAGAGACAGTGACCCGCTCCCTCTCCCCAGGTGATCTGTGAGACATGAGAAAAGATTTCAGCCACCAGCTGGGTGAGCCCCTGCTGGCCTGGCTGCTCTGATGCTGGGATATTGCAGCCCATAATATGAAAATAATTCCTCAATATTTTCCCAAATACCATTTACTTCTTGATAACAGTAGAAAAATCACTTTAGTGCTTCAAATTGTTCTTGGCAGACTTATAGATGAAGTGGATCACATTTGAGGTCTGATTCAATAGGACAGTGGTTTATCCCGTTTAATTTCATTTCTAAATTTTGCCTCATGTATAGTATTTCCATTGCTATTATCACCAATAGGCAAGCAGCCCAAGAGAAATATGGAAAGATGATTTACATGCTCCCATCCAGCCACACACCCCCTAGGTTTAGGTGTTGTGTTTGATGTGTGAGAATAAAAAAAAAAAAAANAAAAAAAAAAAAAAAGAAGGTCCAGATGAGGTCAGAAAAGGGAATAGTAAATATCATCTCTCTGCATTACAGGTCTGTAAAGGTGTAGAAACTTCCCAAACAGTATAATGGAGTATAAATAAAGATGCTTTTGCTTTGTGAAACAATTGAGGGTTGGGGCAGACTTTGGTTTAGTCCGGAATGGATTATTTTCCTATTTAGTGTTGAAAGAAAAAAGTGTAACTGATATACTTTGAAAGGCTTCTCCTTAGCGATGTCTAATGTTAATGTGGGGATATCTGCTGCCAACTGGTAACACCACTGAATTTCTATTAGAGGATTGCTAGTTCTCATGCCTTCCTGCAGAATTTGCCTTATACTATGAAAAAGGTCCTTAGCCATTGAAATAATTCCATTTCTGTCATCATCTTTTGTTAGCATTTTAATTTCAAGCTGGTACCATTCCTAGTTTTATGGTTTCACAGTGATAAACCTCATAAAACTAGCTGTCATAAATCCTCTCAATTTACATCTCTAATCCCACTTTCCCTGTGCTTCCCTAGAAGTCACCTACCTTGTGAAAGCTCTGAAGAGAGCATAACAATGGTAACCTGGTAGCATTGGAAAGAACAGGAGTGGGGAAATTTACTCTTTGTGGTTTTTTTCATTCTTTGTCTGTTCTTTCTTTTTTTACGGGTTTTTTTTTCCCTACTATTTTTCTAGGGGGTACTTTTGCATTTCGTTCTACTGATGAAGGTTATTTATTCAGGGGAGTAGAGCACAGCACCTTCCAAAGGCTCCCCAGGCTAAGGAGTACAGATTAATTTCATAAACTGTTCTGGAGTTTTATATTTTATTTTGTGCCCCTGTCATGCTGAGGAGTGAGAGAGAGGCCTGGTGGGCAGCCAGTGGCCTATGAAGGCCAACCCACCAAAATGGGTTAGGAAAATCTGAAATAGCAATCCTTCAATACCAGGTCACAGTAATTCTGTGGGGAAATATGAATACATAGGATCAATTTATCAAGCAACTGAAATATCAGGACTAGACCTGATAAATGACCAAACCTGTCCTCATTCTGGAAGGAGTCTGGCAAATTTCACAGAACTAAAGTTCTCTTCACCCTGAGAACTTCTGCTCATTAACATTCACTCTTGAGAGATAAGGTGAGAACTCAATTCTTCTCAGAAAAGGTCTCAGCCAGAAAGATCAAAACATGCAAAGCTGCAGGTGAGTCACAGCCAAGCACTGGGAGGAGGAATCCTGCCAAACCACAGAATATTCTGAGTTGGAAGGGATCTGTGAGGATCACAGATTCCAACTCTAAAGGGAATGGTCCCTGTCAGGATTGATCTCATGACCTTGGCATTATTAGCACCATGCCCTGACCAACTGAACTAATCCCAGATATGTTATTTCCTGACCTTTGCATCAATTAGAAAGAAGCCTGCCACTAATGATCTCATTTCCTATCAAGGCAATATTGTTTAGCCCTCTTACCTTCATTGACAAAGGAATCCACAAATAACATTGTTTTAATTGTATAATAAGCAAAGAGCTAGAAGGGAAAATCACCTTAAAATGCAAAGAAATGTAAATAAACTGAAAGGCATAACGTGCATTGATTTTTCTCAACAATAGGATGGATTGGTCATTTGAAAAGGCACTTTTCTATGAACCCACAAGTAACTTTTATTGCATGACTGCTGAAATAACTAATCTGTCACACCATTTGCTCTTCTCCTGGGAATTGTGGTTGGTGATGCCAGCTGCAGTCAGAGTTCACAGAAATCCTCAGCAATTGCCTTCTCCCACACTGTGAATCATAGCTGCTTCTGTAGATGTATTTTAAAATGTCTTAATGTTAATGAGGTTTCTAATGCTAAATTAATTGTGCAATTTCATACTCATCAAGATTTCAATGTAAACATTATTAAACTATTTTTTCCTATTAGCAATGTTAGCAATGTGAGCTACTGGTGTTTTTTTAACCTTAGTATTTCTTTAGCTTTCTTTACTTGTCTGAAACGATACAAATTAAGGTGAACATTGTTACTGTGTTAAAGAAAGTGACCATGCATATGAAACAGGCTATTCTGCCAGCACATTTATCTAGAAAGTAGGTCTGGGCAGGGGATAGACTATTCACGGTTCTTACTGCCCTACCAATGGATATCAGCTGTTTTCCAGGAACCAAAGCTAAGGAAGAATAATAAAAAGAAACAATCCAAAGTAAACAACTAAAATTAATCAGCATTAGAAATAGATATTTAGTTGAGTTAAAAGAATAAAGAAGTACAGGGGAGTTATGCAGACAGAATAACAATATTAAAGTATTGCATCACATTTCTTCTGTAACTGTCTCTCCTTAACCAAGCAGCTGCCTACCACGTCTGTGTGTCACTGCAAAGACATTTTCCTCCCCAGTTTATCTTGTTAAGGTCTTGAAAGTACAAGGCATCCAAAACACCAGCTGGTACAGTAATGAATTTTTTCCCTTTCATTCCTAGTATGAACTGGATTGTGAAGAGAACTGTCCAGGACTGCAGTGCAGCCCCGGGGCATTTTCACCAGAACCTGCTGTGCACGCCATCCACCTTGATATAACTGAGGGTGTTACTCCACTGCCATCCTTAGGATTGTGGCTGTTTGCACCCTTGACAGCAAAATGACTGCTTTAATTGCAGATAAACTGTGGTCACAGAATCATACAAGTGTGGAATGCTTTGGGTTGGAAGGGACCTTGAAGCCCACCCAGTGCCACACCCTGCCATGGGCAGGGACAGCTCCCACTGTCCCAGGCTGCTCCCAGCCCCAATGCCCACCCTGGCCTTGGGCACTGCCAGGGATCCAGGGGCAGCCACAGCAAATCTGGTCACCCTGTGCCAGGGCCTCCCCACCCTCACAGGGAACAATTCCTTCTCAAAATCCCATCCATCCCTGCCCTCTGGCACTGGGAATCCATTCCCTGTGTCCTGTCCCTCCACCCTTCGGAAATTATGTCTCTCGATCTTTCCTGTTGGTTCCTTCAGGCCCTGCAAGGCCACAGTGAGCTCACCCCAAATCTTCTCCTCTCCAGGCCAAACAATCCCAGCTCTCCCAGCCTTCCCTCCCAGCAGAGCTGCTCCATCCCTCTGCTCATCCTGGTGCCTCCCCTGGACTCTCTCCAGCAGCTCCAGGTCCTTGCTGTGCTGGGCCCCAGGGCTGGGGCAGCTCTGCAGGTGGGCTCTCACCTGAGCAGGGCAGAGGTACAATTTCAGCCAATTCTAATGGGAAGTCCAAAAAAAAAAAGAGATAAAAACTGAGCAGGCTAACTGGTTTGTTTTACTGGCAGCAAGGAGATGAGAAATGTAGCCTGCAAATCAACAAAGAATGTGCCCTGTGCAAATGAAGGAAGGAGAAAGAAGCCAAAGTAAAAGTTTAAATCTCAGGGTTTGAGCCCAGTCTCAAGACTGCATGGAACTGAAGCTCTGAACATATTATATCAACAATTGTACTTTTGATGAAAGATGTTATTGAAGATGATACAATTTCTAAAGAATTCAGAATATTTAAATGTTTCTTTGAAGTTATTCAGTTTGTGTCTCTGTACTTATGCAGTGTGTGGTTTTTGGGCATTTACAATAACTATTATGAACTTGTTCATGTACTCATTGTAGATAATTCTAATTTGTTAGGGCCTTTATGAGAGCACTTTAAAGTTCTTATTTTTGTTACTTACTGAATTTTGACTATAGTTCAAATTAATCAGAAGATTTTTATGGAACCTGCTAGATTTTCCATTTCTCAAGGACATATTTTATTATACTAAAATGAAGTTAACCCAAAGATTAAAGCCATCAGGCTGGATGGAAAAATCTCTGAATTTGTATCCTGCTCTGTAACAAAACATTTGGTCACACATAAATATTTTCTCTCTTTTCGTATAGAAAAGTTTTTTTTTCTTGTTCTCCATTGTGTTGCTTTGAGATAAATGGGCAGGCAGAACTATAAATATATATTTTATAAACATCAAAAATATAAAAACTTTTTGGAATTATACTTTAACAGTACTGGGATACAATAATGTTAGAGAATTGGAGGACAGGATCCCTTTGTACTTTGTATTTTATTCAGTAGAGTTGCTACTACTAAATTTTTAACTGAAAACAAATTGGGTCATTTACCCTTGTAACTGTAGCTCCTGGACTTGCTTTGGATTGTCTTTTTGTAAAATTTAAAACTGATCTTATATTCCTATTTTAAACTGGTGTTATATTCCTACTTTAAACTGTAAGACACTGAAAGGCTGCCAATTAAATCAAACATCTCTGCAACTAAATTGAGATATGTGTGTGTTATATGATTACCTTAATTAGCAATAGTGAACTTAATACCACACTTATGAGTAAAAATGGGTTGGGTTTTGAATGAATCTGGCTCATCATTTTAAAATCTGTGGGACTGCTTTGAGAGCACTCTTACAATTAAACATAGGAAAGAAAAATTTTGCTCTCTAAAATTTAGAGAAGGAATCTGAACAGAAAGAGTGGATAAGGTGTTGACTTAAAAAAAAAAAAGATTAGAAAGACTACTAGTTAAGCAAAAAATGAAAAGGCCTTAAAATATGGTGGACAGTGTCTAGTGAAAGCAAAATTTCTGCAGCAGGAATGGGGTGAGGAATGTCGTATTTAAGACAAGACTAGAAGGCTGGGATCATTTTCTCTCAGCTTCCAGTCACTCAGGAGAAATCTAACAGCAGCAATATTGTTCTTAAAACTAAAATCTTCTAAGTGTAGTGTATTTTTTTTAAAGCGAAGGCAAAGCAGATTTCTCAAAATCCAATTAATTTGTTCAAGTATGAATACCTCTCATTTTTAGACTTGCTAAAAATGAAAATACATATAAGAAGAAAATCACTTAGGCTGAGGAAATATGAAAACACATAACAATTCATGATGTTTCAAATTCTTTAATAGTGTAAATATTTAAATATATTAAGTAATGTTATGGTTTTACATTAACATCACACAAAAGTGCAGACACACAGCCTAGAACATACAGTGCAAAATTTGGGAAAAGCAAGCTGATGACTAAAAGCAGATTCAGAAATTGCTGGAACTCCCACCTTAGCTGGGGAACAAGGGGAGTGGAAACCATTGAGTTACAGCTCTTTGGCTGATTGAAATTATACCTCTGTATGCTGCTGATGGGTTAAACAGAGAATATTGGGAGAGGTTTGGGAAATGCCAGGAAAGACAGAGATCCTAATCTACAAGTTGAAGAAGATATGAAGGAGTTTAATGTGTTGTTCCTGGATGAAAATAAGTAAATCAGTGCATTCATTCATAAGCTGTAGATTCTTTAGTATCCTGCAGTTGTCTTTCTCCCCGTGCTGCACTACAGATTTGCAAAGGTATAAATAATATACTAAGTTATTATAGCAGGTTTCAGAAATTAGCTTAATAAAGATTAATTTAGCTGTATAAGTTTCCCTGGATAGAGGACAATTTATAAAACCTTACCCAACTGATAATTTAGAGATAGATAATTAACGACACAAGCCCTTCTGCCTGTGGTTATGTACCTTGCAAAATCCGTGTGTGGGAGGTGACACATTAAAGTTAATATAAGAAATATCAAGGATGACAACAGATGGGCTAGTTGTAGAAATAAAAACAAAAATATGGTTTTGGCAAAATAACTTTAAAAAGTTAAGAAGACAAGCAACCTTTACAAAGGTTGAATGAAGCTAAACAAGAATTGTCCATGATTTATAGAAAGTGTACTGTTGTTACTCCAACGAATGAAGTAATTTGGCTTGAACCAATATTAACTTATTGTCCTGTAAAAATTCTGCCTCATGAGAGGACCTTAAAGACATCAAGAGTTTCCTCCAACTGTCCCAATCTGCTCCCACATCTACCCGTCCTTCCCACCAGAATGGTTTCTCTAAATTTATTTCTCCATCTAGTTTAAGACCTCTGATTCTGGTACTATCCAATGTGGAGATGGATACTTTGCCTACTTTCTATCAGTTATTTTAACAGCATTTTACCTACTTCACATGGTTTTTGTAAAACTATTCAGGCCTAAGTCTTCCAGTCAGCCTTCTTAAAACACATTTCTCTTGGCTATAATTATTGTTACTCCTCTCCTCAAAACTCTCTTCAAAGTATTGCATTGCTGTTCAACCTATTTTTTTGTTATCTCAGATAAAGTCCACCAGTTCTATATAATTTCAAAACAGCTAAAGTCAAGGTAGGCTAATATTTCTTTGCCTGTTGCAAACATCCTTTCTATCCTAGTAAAAAAATAACTTAAAACTGTCTTTCAAATATTTATCAGGAGTCCTTTAGGTTTGGAAGATATAGAATGAGACAGGGTAGGGTTAGAAAATCTTTCCAGATTGTTTTATCAAGATACCAAGAGTCACTGTAACCTTTTCTTCTAATTCATGTGATTGCTAGCACATATTTTATTCATTTTGACTCATAAGGAATTTCCTGTGTAAAAAGAAAAATTAGGGGTTTTTCTCTGAATATCGACAGGAAAAATTCATTGCACCCTTTATTTTCCCTGACTGCCTGCACTCTGAATGGGACAGGTGGGACAGGAGGGGAGGTGCAAAGTGGAAGCAGATTCTCCATGTTTTAATTAAGAGCCTCTACCTCTTGTTCCATTGTTTAGAAGCAGAATAATGTCTTAAGGATCAAATTATTTTCTCATTATACCCTACAGACCACAAAATAATGTGTTAAACTTTTGTTCATTTTACTTGGCACCTGACAGCCTTTGCATTTTCCAATAATTTTAAGGTTTATTTATTCTTAATTGTATTTTTAATTTGTTTTTTTTAGATTTATTATTCTGCTTTGATAACAGTACTGTTAGAAGGACATTAGTTACCTCGAATGTGAACAGAACACAAACTAAAATCTATTCTCCTAACAGTTATCAATAGTAATTTAAACATACTTTTCTTTAAGCATCCACATATTGACATTGATGCAAGCAGGTCACTAAATTCTGAAATCACATGTGTAATACAAGATTGCATTAAAGAAATGAAGCAATCTCCCAATTAAACAAATAGACATTAGGCATAATCTGGCATGGTATGTCTTTGATTGGTTTAGTTTTGCAATTTGACTGATGATACTTTACATGGAAACCTCATTAACAATTGCCAGTGGTTCCATTTGGAAAGACTAATTTGTACAGATCATTTTGCCTTAATGAGCTTCCATGTGAAGATGAACTAAGCTCTACTGAGCTGGTACATTTTAATTAGTGCTCTAGAGTTGGTGTTCTTCTTTGTCACTGTGGTAATTTTTGACTTCCAGTAAGGATGATCAAATGAGAAAGCATCACTGGGGATGATGAACCCTATCACCAGTTTTTCCACTACAAAACACATTTAAAAGTAATTACATAATTTCTTTCTCTGTGCTATATTCTAGGATTAAGATGTAAAACATTACTTATTTTATCTGTCCTGCTGATACAATAATAATTAGAATCTCCTTGTTCAAAGCATGTATTTCATGTAAAGGCATGTATAAGGTAGGTATAATGTAAATTATATCATTCTAGTGTCTTGGGTAGTAAGGGAGACTTCAGAAACCAATCCCTATCATTGTCCCTCAAATAAATTTCCAAAGCAACAGAACTAAATGTTTATAATTATATTATTTTACTGTCACTAATCAGGAGCAGAAGATTTGAAAAGATCAAGATATTATGCAAATTCATTGCAATTTTATTCAAGTTTGTGTTTAAAAGCCTGCAAAACTCTTTTTGTTGTCACAAAAATTAAGTAAAACCTATTCACCAATTCAGGCCAATAAACTTGTAGATGTATAATACATACATACATACATATATATATATATATATCTAAAATGTCTTCTTTGGCCTATTCAAAAAGATTTCCTAGTATTAACTATGGAATGAAAGTAAAACTACATTAATGCAAATAGAAACAGGAAAAAAATGAAAATGGTAAATAGGGAAAGTCCAAGTGGTAAAATTTAATAGGGATTTAATTGTCATCAACATTTATAAATAATTTTCTAATGCAGATGCAGGTTCTTTCTTACCTTTTCTTTAGTTCAAGGACTTCTTGAAAGTCATCAACTTTGGTAGAGCCATTTGCTAGATAATTCCAAATTATTCTTTAGGAGATGGTTACTTCTCTATTGAATCCTGTAACATGCCTCAAGAAACTACCATAAAACTAAGGTTTATTTTATCTCGAGTGGGGTTTCCAAGGAGTATTTTCTGAACAAATATAAAAGCTTGGAATGATAGCAAAGGAGGTGAAGTGCACAATTCCAAGATGTTTAGGAAAAAGCCCCTGACGATCACTTCAGTATTTTTCAAGAGCCTTTTGTTTCACTCACAATAGACTGAAAAACAAGAAAAAGAATTTCTGATTGTTTAATTGCATTTTGATCCCTTTCACAGCATTACAATACCTAATTTTCAAAGAAAGTGTTTTCTACAATTCTGAGTTACAGTTTTTCTAAGCACTGCCATTTAAATAGTGCTCCAGGAATGTAGAATTCAGGATGAAAATCCAGTAAATGAAAGCACTGCAAAGCACTGACAGGAAGAACAGATTAAAACTTTCAGCTTGAAAAAGCAGTTGATGCTGCAATAGGAACTCATATATTTCACATGTTCACCTCTAATTAATTTTTTTCATCCTGTTATAAAAAGAATAATTTGTATCCTCAGTTATACACCCTGATAACTCCTATAGCTAAAATCTTCACATTCATACCCACAAATTCATTGCTACTCCCAGTTCTACTTCAGAAGTTCACTTTTCACCATCTTTATTTGAGGAGTTGTTACCAAAAAGCTCTGAGAGCATGAAAGTTTTCATACAAGGATTTGTCATTTCTGCCTTTTTAAGGTCACTGTTTGCCTTAGGTTCTATACATTTTTTTTCTTCTTTTTTTACCTTTCAAGAGTGACTAATCCTCTTTGCTCTCTGCTGATGTTCCTCAGGCACATTTTTTTTCTCAACATGATAAGGTTTGATTTTGACAATGTTTTTCAATAACAAACACAACTATGGGTGAAATGCTTAGATCAATATTTTGGGAATGATTGTTTTAAGACCTTTAAAAGAGTTCAATTTATAGCCATTTAGTTTATTAATTCTCACTTCAAAATTATGTCGGCCATACCTCAGTTACCCAGTGTAACAGATATGGATGACAGAGTGAAAATGTAATTAATATAATATAATNATAATTGATTATAATTAATATATTAGGCATAGTTTAAGATATATGAATATACTTAATATATCCACCTGTGGAAACCTTTGATGGAAAACTCTTTGAGAAGAAAATATTGACCAGCAGCCAATGAAGTTTCCAGACACAATGCAGGTTTATGTTTTACAGTGCCCCTGGGACGGACATGCAGCCCTGTGCCAGGAATTGGGATTATTATGGGTAATTGTGTTCACAGTGAGTTAAATTTACTGTATCATTACAGAACAATCAACAGAATTACAGTGCACAGATTTCAATCCAGTCTCTAAACATACTATGCTGAGCATGGAACAAATAAACAGCAAGAGACAGCCTCCACAGGAAGGAGTTCAAACCACATCGAATGAGAAGGTCACAGAATCACAGAAACACGGAACCAGTCAGGCTGGAAATGAACTTTGGGATCACTGGGTCCAACCTATGACCTAACACCATCCTGTCAACCAGACCAGGGCACCAAGGGCCACATCCAGTCTTTTCTTACACACCCCCAGAGATGGTGACTCCCCCAGCTCCCTGGGCAGCTCATTCCACTGCCCAACCACTCTTTCTCTGAAGAACTTCTTTACTCAATCTTTTCTTTTTTTTCCCTGTTATTGTCTACTTTTTTCCTCAATTCTCTTTTCGTCACTGCATGTGCAGCATTTTGCTCTTTCTTAAATATTCCTGCAGTTTTCTAGTGGGGCTAAGCTTTGTCCAGTGGTTGCTGTGTTGTGCACTTGAAACTGTCTGGAATGAGCTGGAACTGCCTGGGACCAGCACAGGGAAGCCCCTGATCTCCTCTGACAGAGACACCACTACCAAACCTGGACACCCAAATCCAATACAAAAATGGCACTGATAGGATTCAAAAGGCTCATTGATAGCTGTTCTTGGAGTGTCATGCCTGCTGTTTGCTGTAGAGAGGAAATCCATAACTCTTCACAGACTGGTGTCATTCTTGTCACCAGCACTAATAAGGCTGCTTTAAACATTCCAGATTTATGATTCCAAGTACTTGAACACTTTTCTTCTGAGAGTATCGTAAAGGCCTTGATCCTGAAAATTAAAATGGGTTCATTGCATCAATGTGCCAGTGCAATAAAAATGTAAAGTTCAAATAAGCAGAACATTAATTGTGACAATATCAATAAACTGATGCTTTTTGAATTAACTTTGTCATTGTAACTGTCGAGCTGGCGAGACAGATAAACCAAGCTGCCAATAGTTACCTTTACTATTTCTGGAGAAAACCACAAGAATTTTCCTCCATGTTTCAAATCAACATTTGAAAATTAGAATTAAATAATAATAACCATTCGAAAAATGAAAATGAAACAATTTAAGGAAAAATATGGCTTTGGTTAATATAATTCTCACTAGAAAAATGTAGAGCAATAAATAATTTATAAAGATGTATAGACTAAAGTAGCTAAAATAAATGGAAATCAAAAGACAGAGTAGAGAATGTGAAACTGATCTATTTCTTGCCTATGTTCCCCAAGTTTAGCTCTTCAAAGCACTTTGCTTTTTCTTTTCAATAGTGAGCCAGTACAATTTTTTGTCCTACAAGCCAGTGTATGCTTTTACTGTAAATACACATGAAAAAGCCTTTCTCTCTTGAAGACCTTTTGAGACATTCTAAATTAAAAAAACCCCAGAATATTACATAAAATTTGACCTCATTATTATCATAAATAATTTTATAGGACAGTCCTAAACAGCACCTGAACTCTACTTCTATGTGCTACTGAAATGCCTCTAAATCCCCATTTTTCAGATTTCAAACTTTATCTCCCTTTCCAGTATCTTTAAGCTGAAGGAAGGTAGATTTAGATGAGTTACTGGGAGGAAATTGTTCCCTGTGAGGGTGGGCAGGCCCTGGCACAGGGTGCCCAGAGAAGCTGTGTCTGCCCCTGGAGCCCTGGAAATGTCCAAAGCCAGGCTGGATGGGACTTGGAGCAGCCTGGGACAGTGGGAGGTGTCCCTGCCCATGGCAGGAGGTGGCACTGGATGGGCTTCAAAGTCCATTCCAACCCAAACCATCCAAACAATCAGAAGTTCTCTGACTTTGTATTTCTATTTTCTATGATCTCACCACAGTGTGATTTCAGTGCAGTGACACCTTGCTTCTGAAAATTTGCTTGACAATTGACATTCAGTCCTGTGATTCTTTTACTCCACTTGTACCAGGATATTTGCCATTTATTTCTCTCCTTCTCACTTTAAAATGTCTGTTGTACATTTGGCACTGACAGCTCAGAGCCTCAGCAGTGGTGGGGCTTGTGAGGTTATTTCTGTATGCAGAGATGCACTGGCAAGGGGCACAAAAGAAGAAAGCAGCAAAGGCATCTTCTCAGCTTCCAGTGAATTATTCAAATGCTGTCTACAATGCCATCAGAATGACAGGTTGGTTTAGCAATTTAATGTTCTGGGACAAACTGTGAAAGGGAGCAACAATCCAAAATGAATGGCAATCACACTACTGAGAGATCTTCGGCTCTCCTAGTACAGCTGTGGTGAAGGGCTTTTGGAAGCCTATTATTTTATTTTATTTTACTTTATTTTATTTTATTTTATTTTATTTACTTTTATTTTATTTACTTTTCTTTACTTTTATTTTATTTTATGTTACTTTATTTTGTTTTAATTATGTTTGGAATACATCTTTTTGCACGAATATATCTTCCACATATCACTTTTTAAATGCTTCTAGTGCTACTTGAAACACCTTGGAAGTCTGTTTAATGTAATTCTTACTTCTATACCCAAGCAGATACTGCTTTTCAATGACCCTGTCCAACCATAAATCAGTGATGAGCTGCCTATAGAGTGTTTCAGTCTGCCAGGATTTCATCAATGAGAGCTCATTTCACAAACAGCCACTGGAAAGGAATGAGAAAAAGACTGAGATTTGCAAGATGAATGGCCAGACCACATTCAAATTTGTCTTAGAAATGTCACCAGTATAGGTACAAGATTTTAGAATATCATAGTCAAATTAATCAGAAAAACAAAACTTCAATAAGAATCTTAAATGTAGAATTGTTACTGATAGTGAATGAAGAAGTTACTGCTACTGCAGCTTGGTGTGCCAGAAGGTTCTGAGTCGGGGTTCAAAACATCTCAACGGCATTTCCACAAGCACATCAGTATTTGTCAGACAAACTCTTCTTGAGACACACTCCAAAGGGAAATAATCCACTCTGCAGTTCCCTACTTAAATGTGCATAATTTGGCCTTGGATATAGATGATCTGGACATGAGGGTTGGGGCAACAATGTGGTGTTGAGTGGACCTAGACAGAAAGAGAAACGTCATTGCTCTTGGACACCTCAGTTCTTTTCACGTACAGAAAACAGCTCTCAGTGCTCCAAACCCTGCTGCAGAAGCATCCAGCAATATTTTGAGTGGCAAAGAGATGTGTGTGGAGGAACCCAGAACTATCAGGGAACTCACATTATAAAAACCAGACCTCTGCACCTGCCATCTTCACCTCTGGCTCCCTCAGCAAGAGTCTCAAGAAGAGAATCACGAGGCCTTGCAGTGGGTGTTTGGGAAACTCTCCCTTCCCAGTTTCCTCTCCTTTGTCCCACTGTCTGTGTTTGGTCTTTGATTTTGTCCTGACAGTCACAGGGTGTCTGCATGGAAACAATTTGGGATTGGGTGTGGTACAGGAGTGCCACAGGGTGCTCTAGGACAGGGCAGTTCAGACAGTACAAACACGACACAAAAACTACTCCGGGCATCACTCAGTGTTTCCTTTACCTTGGACCATCAAACAAATCCTCTGATGGTTGTGCACTGCTGTGGATTGGTCAGTAAGAGGAGTTTTAACTTCCTTGTTACAAATGGTACATGCACTTAGAAAAATAGATAGCACAGGGTGAGCTAAACACTCTCTCAGTGGAGATTTAATACCGTTCATAAACAACAGCAGGATGCTTCAAAAAGAACATGAGGGCTGAAAAATCTATCATTAAGATCACAATAATAGCTAATTAATCCAACAAAATGAATCACTTTGGAAACTTTTGAGAGAAATTAGGTCCCATTATGTCTCCAGATCCATAAATCCAGAGCACATTTTCTAATTGTGTGCCAGTTGCTCAGTTCAAACAATTAAACATGACTCTCTGACTGTAACCAAGACTAAAGCAGGTAAGAATCTAACGTGTACCATTCCCCAGATCATACCTTTAAGTAACATCCTTATATAGGACGTTAGCCCAAATTTTGATTCTCATTAAAAAAGGTTATTAAAATTCAGTGAACAGTGAATTATCCTAATAAATCACAATTATGCTGATTATTCTGTCAGTATTAAAATAACTTTGACCCTTTGTTGGAGTCACATTATATTGAACACTCAGAAATGTAAGGCTCACACAACATGAATGATGATAATATGGCTAATAATGATACCTTGACTATTAATCAGGCAGGTGAATTCAAAAATTAGGAAGACTGATGGGAAAGAACCTAAATTAATTCTGGGGTATAGCCTTTTGTTGGTTTTGCACAGCCTGGTTTTTGGTAGCTGGGGGGCCATGGAGGTGGTTTCTGTGAGAAGCTGCTGGAAGCTTCCACCGTGTCTGGCAGAGCCAATCCCTGGTGGCTCTGAAGCTGGACTGGATGCTGGCCAAGGCTGGGCCAGTGAGAGACAGTGGTAATGCCTCTGTGATAACAGATTTAGGAAGAAAATCAAAACAAAGTGAGAGACACAGTTTTTTCTACCCAGAGAAGAGGAGGAGGTGAGAACCTGTGAGGGAAACATGGAGACACCAAGGTCAGTGGAGAAGGAGGGGCAGGAGGTGCTCCAGGAGCCAGAGCTGAGATTCCTCTGCAGGCCCTGGTGAGACCATGGTGAAGCTGCTGTGCCCCTGCAGCCCCTGGGGATCCACGGGGGATGCAGAGATCCACCCACAGCCCCTGGGGATCCACGGGGGATGCAGAGATCCCCTCACAGCCCCTGGGGATCCACGGGGGATGCAGAGATCCCCTCACAGCCCGTGGGGAGGTGCCCATGCTGGAGGAGGATGGATGCCTGGAGGAGGCTGTGATCCAGTGGCAGACTCGGTGCTGAGAGGGGCCCTGCTCCCAGGCTGGAGCAGCCTGGCCTTGGGGACTGCACCCCGTGGAAAGAGAGACCCAGGTCACAGCAGTTTTGGGCTGAGAACTGTTGCTCCTGAGATGGAACAGAACTGTTAATGGCTTAAGCTGTTTTCATATCTATTTTCAAATGTTGCTTATCTCCCTCATTTGAATCTGCTACTATTTTATTTTTTTTTCTGTAGGTGAAAACCTTGCAAATAACAAATCATGCTACATTTAAGAGTATCTTCTGCCACTGTGGAGTTAAGAGGTGAACCTGTGGCACTTGCTGCCCACACGGCCTGGTTTGTGGAGCAGACCTGCTTGATGCATCTCATCAGTACTTGCAATTTATTTTTCTGCTGAAAAAAATTCACTTTCCTTACTATTTTTGCAAACTTCATGGTGTTATTTTTGTGCTGCTAAAGTTTCATTCAGTCTCCTGATTTCCTTTTGTTGGAGTCCTCTGGGAATCCTGTATTCGGGGAGCAACAATTAACCAAATCTTCACATGCTATTGAAATGAGATTCTTCCCCAAAAGACACCTTTGGCAGAAGGTTTATTCATTCCGTCATGTCCTTGATAGCCATTTTTCTTAATAATCTTTTAGCTATGGTATTAAGCATCAGTCATGCTGACAAGATTTAATGAGTAAGAGGCCCTATTACAGTAATAAACAACTTCAGAGAAAATGAAAGATGGTCAGCTCATTATAGGTGCATCAAATTAGCAACACTCGTTGGCTAGGACTCTGTAAAATTTACTAGCTTATAAATACCATGAATCATGTTTGAATATTTGGTCTGATGAAGAGCTTGTACTGGACCACTTACATTGGCATGCTGGTAGTTGTATGAGTCATACAACATCATTATTTTTGCTAATTGCTGCTCACAGTTTGGAATGCATGGTTAATAATCAGTCTTTAATAAACTAGGACAAGTTTCTAAACTGTGAGGATGTGTCCATTTCAGCTGCAGTGCCACAGGGACCTGGCATGTTTAAGAGCAGGTATGGATGCGTTACCTGAGCAAGCAAGGCATCAAAGAGGCTTAAAAAAGATTTTTCTGGATACCATAACAAGCTCTTTTCAATGCTGCTATGCCCAAGCTGGATGGCAGGTCTGGCTACTTGCACACAGGGACATGATTCAATATCTAGAAGTGGGCTTAATTCAGCTCTGACAGGAATTCTGTTCTAGAGATATTCCTATATTTTACATATATTCTTTCCCTGTATTTATTATAAGCTTGCATCAACAGAACTAAGATCAGAATCCTCATTCACCAATCACAGCTCCATCTTAACTAAATCACGGACAAGATTGGGAAAATTGTTCCTTATGTGTAAGATTTTAGCAACCATTTTAAGGAATTAAAGGCATTTGAAAAGAGCAAACAGGATTTATTTGAAGGACTTGTTTATGGAGAATATATTACATGTGAGACAGTTCAGCAGATACCTTGGCTAATGATTTTATAACATATCCATTACTAGTAATTCACTAGGATCTGAGCTGTAGTTAAATGGTTGCTTTATAAACAACTATCAGTTGGTAAATATCTGTGGAGCAATAACCCTGAGGATGAACATGTGATGACTACAACACTTAGTGCTTCAAGTGAATGAAAGTATAGTTACTGCAATCCTTCTATCTGGGTGGAGATTGAAGACCAAGTTATTGCAGGAAAAATTATTTGAAGAGCCTTAACCATGACATAAACCTGCTGAGCTTTCAAATCCATATCTGCAATGAGTTATACCTGCTCTTGGTTTTGAAATATCATAGGCAACACAAAGCTTACTACAGACTCTTGCTGAGCTGAGGGTGAAAAGGCAGTACAACATAATTTCTTTTTTTTCTCCTAGAAGTTTATTGGTAACAGCTTAAAATTCCCTGTTGTATTGATATGTATCTTACAATTACTGCAGATGTACACAAAGTACATTTTGTATATTATTTTACAAATAAATAATATATTTTACTAATAAATAATATATTTTATATTTTATTTGCATATTATTTTGGTCTTATTTTACGTGGGTAGTAATATTAGCACCTTTGTAAATATGACACAGGAAATTACAATTATTTTGTAATGTACCAGATTTTTTTCATGTAATCAGGGTCAGAGGTATGTTTTTTCCAATGTAATTACTGGACAGTCTGTCTCTCCCACCTGAATAATCAATATATGGTAAATACACTATCTTCTCACTATTCCTTGCTTGGTGTCCTGTATATACACTGGCTTCTCTATTTATCAATACATGGCTGCAGTAATCAAGGTGATTTTATACCCAAGGATGTCAGGACCATGGTAAAAGCAAGCCATGATTACCTGGCTTCTCTCACCTGTACAAATACTCCACATGGCTTTTTAAACCTTTTCTGAAGGTGAAAATAGTACTTGTAAGGCAAAAAAAAAAAAAAAAAAAAAAAAAAAAGAAAAAAAAAAACCTGAAAGTTGCCAAAACCANAAAAAAAAAGAGAAAAAAGTAAAGCTGGAGCTGTTCAAAACCAAAAAGTTATAAATCAGAGAATCATAGAACTGTGGAATCAGGCAATCACAGGATGGGCTGGAAAGGACCTTTAAAACCCATCTTGTTCTACCCCTGCCATGGGCAGTGTCGGAGACTGAAATGTCATGGTCCATGGCTTAGAAACATCATTATTAAGGACTTTTGCTATAGTGGGTAAATACTACATAAAATAAGGGAGAAATTTTCCAATACTCTCTCCCTAGCTCAGCAAAAACCAAACTGCTATTTCAAAGCAACCTTATTAATCCTCAGCAGGTCACTCTGGCTGAGTGCAACATACTTATCTATTACGTGCTAAGATACATCAAGAAAATTTGCACTGTGTGAATTTGTTAGAAAGGTGGACTGATACACAATCACAGTCCACACCCCACTCATGAATCACCCCATGTACCAACGAAGGGACACAAAGAGTATTTATCTAACCAGAAGCACGTGAGCATGAGAACATACAAAATATGTGCCCTGGCTTCATAAAGCCACATTTTTTTAAAAACTAGGTTTATTAATTCCAGTGAAAACTGAGAGACATACAGAGAAAATACTCACAAGTATTTGTGAGGGGAATTGAAGTATGCTATGGTATTTCACAGGTATATTTTGATAATTTCAAATACATTTAAGAAGTTATGATTTCACTGAATGGAGTTTAAAAAAAAGCAATAAGAAACTATTTGTTCCTTTTTGTCATTAATTTTATTCATTAAACAAACAATCTTGATATATTTTCAAGCAGAGAAATTACTTTTTTAATTTGAAAGTTAACAACCTGATAAAATTATTGGGCCAGATAACAACAAAGATTAACTAGAAAGTGACTTTCCTTGTATTTTCAAGAGCTACCAATATTCTCCTCAATCTTCTCCTGATAACCAAGTACACTGGCACAGAAATAGCTAGAACCACAATTTCCAATTTGCAAGAGAATTCTTACCATTGATCTGTTTCCATCAGGATGAAAACTTGCTCTGATAAAAGTTTTTTGCACCCTCTAAAATTCTGAAATTCTGCCTCCTTGTAGTATTTAATAATTAATTTATTTTCAGTGCCTGCAAATTGTATTGGAGCATACATCTATTTTATCTACAAAATAAAACCCAAATTATTTCCAGCTTTCTTAACATGCTAAAAGTTATAGTTAACTAGTGCTTAGGTTTTGTCATAAGCCAAAGGAATCAAGAAAACTTAAGATGAGTATTACTCTTTAATAGATGATATTTACAAAGGCATGAGGGTGAAAAAAAATACCAAAATCTTAAATAGAGCTAATTTTAATATTGATAGACCTGTCATTGGAAAGTCTCAAAGCAAATATCTAGATTTTAAGACTTTCAGTCTTTATAAGACTTGAGGCTTTAGGTCCCTTGAGACTTTAGGACTTCACTGTCCAGTAATCCAGCTGAATGTTAACATGCATCAGCTGCCTTAAAATTTTACTATTACATTTTACTAATTGATTTTTTTAACCAGTAAAGGAAAACGTTAACAATCAAGTTCTATTATATTTCAATACAATAAATGTATTTGTTTCCATAATTAATATTCTTCCTCTTCATTCAACACAATTGAACCAGTTATATAAAATAATTCCCATATTTTGAGCCTTATAGATATCTTAATAATACACTATTGGTTTTTCTTAAAAACTAAATGATTTAAATTATTTTAAAATATATAATTATGATTTAAAAATCCAAATTATATCTAAACTTTAATGGATAAACTATAAAGTAGATATTTTTTATTTTAATTATATTTTATTTCTTGATATATTACCCAACCTTTCCTCATTGAATTAAGTGAAAAGGTAACTCAGTCACCTGAATTCAGAGACACTTTTCTCAGTCCATTGAACTGCTTTTAGAATCCCCATGTAAAACCACTGGAAACTCTATGACCTGTGCAAGTGATCAGCTGTAGATAAAGGGTTCTGGGCAAAGAAGTCTTAAATTAGTTGTTTTCATCCCCTCCCCTAATTTCTGCTGCAGACCTTTGACTTTAGGGACTGGGTGAGCTGAGGGTGCCCTATCAGGAGTCACTGTGGTGTCAGAGAAAGGCAGCAAACCATGACAGTCACATCCTACGTGTCCTTCCATTTTTTTTTTTTTTTCTTTTTTAATGGTGCTTTACTGCAAGAAGAATAAATTCCTGCATGAAAAACCTGGCCAAATGTTGGAACATGATCTTTCTTACAGATTTTTCCAAAGAAGTTAATAAGAGCTACTGAAGGAAGAACGGGCTCCTGTCCTTTTAATCAGTAAAATAAAGCAGAAATGCAGTGTATAGCTGTTAAATATTTTCCAAAGGGTACAAAGATCTATTTCCAAATATTAGTAACTAGAAAGCCTTTCCTGTTCCAGGAGAAGGATCTAAAGAAAGATGTTAAAATCTAGAGAATTCAGCAACCTGTCTGGAGTTCAGCTATCACCATTAATTAGGTCTGTGTGCCTAGGTGAATGAAGTCCACTAGAATAAATATTTCAGAAACTTAGCTTGAATATAAGGCAAAAGTGGCAAATAATTGCAGCCTCATGAGCATTTGGATAGTTTTTTAGATGGTAAGAATTATATGCAAATAAAGAAACTGCTTCCTGTGAGTGGTAACAATAGATTGCACTTACTAATCTCGGGAATAAAGAATTTTATTTATCTATTTTTCTGCTACTTTTGCTGCTGAAACTACCCTAAATTTGTTCTAGAGGAAAAATTTCATCCATGGTAGGAACTGCTTCTGTTACAAACAGGAAGGAGATCAATTGGGAGAGTATTTTCCCTGGTATTGATCAAGAACAAATTAACATCATCACATTGGTCATTTTAATTTACAAATAGGACAAAATCAAGTCTTCACTTGTGCTTTCTTGATGCACATATGTAACTGAAGAAATTCGAATTTAATTAATTAATAAGAGTAGTATTTCTGCTTCTATTTCTTGAGAGATTTCCCTTCCATTTCAACAATATGTTCAATTTAAATGTAAAGTTTTATGAACATCAGAGGTACCATCCAGAAAAGAAAACCCCAAACCAGCAAGTTCCAAAATAAAGTCATTAAACTGTGATTTGAAATAAGAATAGCTCTTAAGGTTAATTAATTTAATTTAATTTATTAGTTTTAATTTAATTTAGTCTTTTCACTCTCCCCTCCAAAGGCACAGAGCTGTTGCCTATTTCACACTTCCTTATGCTTTTTCTTACTCATTCTACAAAATTCTAGTGATGGAATATCAAATTTCTTATTTATGAAAGTGCCCTACAAACTTATACATTCAATCCCATATTTTGGAAGACGTCTCCAATACCCATATTACTTATTAATTTTACCTCCATATTTGTAGACAGTTTTAAAAAATTGCAAAATAATTCCTTTAACTGTTTTAAAGTAAAAACAAAATTTGCAAGTACAAATACCTTACATATTTTCCAAATTAGACGGTCATTGCCAAGGTTGTCTATCAAACATTTTTATTGGGCAGTTTTCTATACAGTGGACATGAAAGAAGAAAATTGAATGTCTTTGATATTGCTGAATGCACTTGCAAATATACTTATGTGACTTTGAATTCCATGTTCATACTTCAGTGTAAAAATACATTGCTACATATTTCATCTAAATCCTGTAATAGTAGGGTTTTTTCCAGAAAAAAACCTATTTTATGCATGGACATATCTGCCAGGCTTCCTCAAAACAATATGAGACTTCAAGGGAAAAAATTATCTGTATTAGTCTTAGTTGCAGGAAAAAACCCCTCTGAGAATTAAAGATACATTACAGCATAGCATTTGACATATTCTTGGTATAATACAATCTTTGAACATTACTTTTATGAGTATAAACATCAGTTGGGTATTTAATTTTTAAATCCTTATGTGTTTCACCCTGTATCTACCATTTATAAATTCCCATATCAGATCAAATACAGATGATACAGGTGTTAAATGATTTAACAAATGGTCTTAGCAGTAATCAGAAACTGTCCCTTGAACTGCAATATAATTTTGTTCAGTGAGTGGTTAGAATGTATTCTTAAGGCAATAATTTACTGAGACAGACATTTATGTTAATTTTAGCAGTGTTTAACATGCTGCAAACTTTGCAGTTTACTTTGAGAACACTGGACTGTGAGCACTGGTGCAGGTTGGGGATTACCATCACCAATTATTGTATAAGACATTTCAAAGCAGCGCCTGAACTGTACTTTTACATGTTACTGAAACACCTCTAAATCCCTGTTTTTTCAGATTTCAAGCATTATCTTCCTCTCCAGTATCTTTAAGGCGAAGGAGATTTAGATTAGACACGAGGAAGAAACCTTTCCCTCTGGGGGCAGGTTCATCACAGCCTTTGTTTCACCCCACATGGGTAAAACCAGCAATCCCCTGTCACTGTGAGCAGGTGGATAATCCTTTAGGAATGAGAATATGAAGGAAACCAGACTGTTTTCTGTTTTGTTTCTTGTGGGGAGCATTTGTATTACTGGCATTTTTGCCTAGAGTTCTGTAACAGCTTGCTTGCCAATACCAACCTCAGTAGAAAATTCACTTCCATGGGGAGTCTTAGTCAGTAATTCGACAAAAATATGGGGACCCCACAAAAATATGGCAAGGAAAAAACACCTATGCAAATTTGAAAGGAATACAAGGAAATTATTCCTTATGATGGACAGATGGACAAATGGAAACTTTAGCTAATGCAACTCAATTAGGATTTGTTGAAAAAAATGAACAACTGCAAGCAGCTACTAAAATGAGCCTAGAAATCAGAGTTGCTTTAGATTTAGTGTTGTTATATGAAAAGATAGTGAGTGGTTATTTGAATTTAAACAACAACACTTGTGTGCATGTTTCAAATGTAACTGCTAAATTGGATAATCAGATAGAAAGATTAAAATCTGGTGCTGTATCTCGTAGAGAATTAAGAACAGGATTAGAAAATGGATGGTTAAATAAAACATTGAAAGAACTTGGATCTTCTCTGACTGGTTGAGTTTTTGCAAAGTATGGTTGCAATTGTACTAATAACTGTGATTCTGATAATTTCAGCTGCATAAAAAATATGATTGTTAATGTAAGGTGAGGAACTTTCATGAGCTTAGCAAAGAAGTTTCATGAGGCTTAGGAAGGTTTGAAGGGAAAATAAGCCTTAAAGGGGGAGAATGTTGCCAGATGAATCTGGCCAAAAAAAAAGAATGCCTGCTTCTCAATGCTACATTGGAGTTAAAGAGTTTGTGTTTTTACTGATTTCTGGTAAGAAGACTGTGTTTTCAGATTTTGGTAAAAGACAGAAGAGAGTGGCAAAGAAAATTAGACGCCTGCCTACAACCATTTTTGTATTTTGCCATCACAAACAGCCCTTGGGATTTAGTGCATTTGAAGGACTGATATCCAGTTCTGGTGGTGTGTATAGAAATAAGGATGAGACTGCAAGGAACAGCAGGATTGTCCCTAACAGGTAGGTTTTCTCCTGTGGGTGAAACATGGAGGTTCACCTTACAGTCACTGTTCATACAGTAGGAAGTGGAATAGCATAATATGTACATTTACATGCCACTGTACAGGCTAAATACTCTGAGGAACAACTATATTTTTCTTTCTCTCTGATGAACTATTTAAGTCAGAGGAGGACTAAAAAGTGTTTTAATTTCAGCACTCATAACCTGTGTTGTCACCTATATCTCTGAGAGTCTTCTCAGATAATTTAAAAGCTGCTTGAGACAACTGAAAAAGAAAAGTTAAAAAAAAGTCTTAAAGTTCAAGAAAATAGAGAACAGTCATCCTGGATGAATCACTGAGCCTGTTATGTACTTGATAATTTGCCATTAGTTTCACGTGAATGAAACAAATCTCATTTGCACCCTCTCTTTCCCCCATGGCTATAGCTAATTTATCCTCCCTCCCTGAACACTGCTCTGACAAAACATAAAATTAAACAGCTGTGCACACCAGAGTTTCATGTAATGTGTGAGGGTTGCTCCTGAGCTTTGCATATTCCATAGCTTGTTCTAGTTTCATTATTTAGAGCAGGTGAAGAGGGTGATCCATTAGAGCAAGAGAAACCACTAACCCCTCTTCCCTTGCCATCGATCACTTTTATCACACATCAAATGGTATTAAAACCATGTGCTCAGTAAAAGGCCCTGGCATCAGCTGCACGAATGTCCCTTGTGTTGTTCAGGGCTTGAACCATCAACTGACTGGATTTGTGCAAAGCATCTGGCACTGTTTCCCATGGCATGGGAAGGAATTCTTCCCTGTGAGGGTGGGGAGGCCCTGGCAAGGTTGGCACAGGCCAGAGAAGCTGTGGCTGCCCCACCCCTGGAAGTGCTCCAGGCCAGGTTGGACAGGGCTGGGAGCAGCCTGGGACAGGGGAAGGTGTCCCTGCCCATGGCACAGAGTAGCATGAGACGAGCTTTGAAGTCCCTTCCAGCCCAAACCATTCTAGGATATGAAATTTTTATTAATCTGTGCTTTTTCTCATATTATAAATATGTAGTCTGTTGCTCCCTTTTCTGCAACTGATACTGTAATATATCCTCTTCTGTTTTCATCCAATTAGCATGCAGTCAAAGCAGATACCATTGGGAATACTTCCCCTAATATTTATGTGCTGCAAATTATGCCAGTGCAAACCAATTCTACACTATACAAATTTAAAATATTTGTATAGGTTGCAGGAGGGCTTTTTTTTTTTTTTTTGTGGACTGCATTTCTGTTCCCAAATTGTGTTATTTATAATCTCACAGACAAAGAATGTCTAAAAAGAAATGGTAGCCCAAAGCTAAGCTTTTAAATACGTAATTAGGTACCTATAGAAATACAAAAAACTGTTGTTATAAATGATGTTCTGTTCTTGTTGGCCCCAAACACACAATGTAACATGAAGATACATAATAACATTGCTAATAGAGAATTTTAAAACTCTGCAAACTGTGTATTTTCCAACAATGCAGAAAAAAAATAGTGGACTTTTATATACCTCTATATAATTTGAAGTCCAGTATGTATTTTGCTATTTTTTTGTTCACAGTGGAGATTGCAGTCTAGATTAAGGCTATCCCAGAGGTTAATACAAATGGTGAAGTAACTAATACAATTTTCAATACTATTTAGACATCAACTGTGATCCCTTTTTACCTTTTAGTTCTGGAAGATTTAGAAACTTAAAGAAACTGCACATAAAATCTACATGGGGACTGAATTAGTAAAATATAAACTGGGTGGAAATTTTCCTGGACTTGAAAGGGTGGTGATCAGTAACAAAGTGTTCAAGTAGGGATCAGATGCCAATAATGTCATTCTGGGGTTGATGCTGGGGCCAGTAGCAGTGAACAATTTGATGAATGACTTAGGAGAGCAGGATGGTGTGTGCTCTCAGTTTTTGTGCAATATCCATGGACTCTTTATGAAGGAGGCTGAGGGTAGGGCTGCAATTCAGGGACATTTTTGGAGGCTGGAGGAATGATGGGGATAATTGAATGAAAAAACCACCGTGTTGTGACCCTCAGGTGGCACTGGATGGAGCCAGGGGCAGCTAGGCTAAAAAGTGGCTTTGCAGAAAAGGACCTGGAGGTTCTGGTAGACAAATCAAACAGGAGCCAACAAGTGGCCCACTGTGTGTCTCAGTGAAAGGATGAGAGACCATGGTCAGCAACTGGAACATAAGAAATTCCATCTCAAAATAAGGAAAATGTATTTTGATGATAGTGGTTGAACACTGGAACAGCTGGTCTGGAGATGAGAAATCTCTGTCCCTGGAGATATTAAAAATTCATCTGGACAAGAACCTGATGTAGCTGAGCCTGTTTGGAGCAGGACTGGAGACCTCTGAGGTGCTTTCCAACCCATGCTGTTGACTTGCTGTTTGTCTTATCCTGGAGCCGCTTCTGTGTGTGGAAGTTTTCAATAATTCACCTGACATCTGAAAAAACAGCTCCATTTTCAACCACTAAACCTCACAGTGAATTAAGCTAATGTCCAGCTTTTCAGCTTTTGCTTTCTAATACTTTAAAGCAAAAAAGTCTAATCTATGATTGGATTTTGTATTTTGGTGAGTGTACTCCCTTCCCCATGGACCCCTACAATCTTTTGTATTGAAAATGTCTCTGTGGCTGTGATGCTTGATGTCTGAGAAAAGGAATGGATGCACTTTTCAGCTGGAAATGAAAAAGAGGAAAAATTGACATACCCCTCACAGCAGTCTCATTATGTTGCCTCCAAATCATTCCCATCTTCCATTTTGTCCCATGGCTGGAGACAGCTCTAGAAATGGGATGTAATTTTGTCATTCATAACAGAACATTTTCCAGTAGTCTAAGATGCTGGATCTGAGATGTTCTGCAGGGAACAAGGTTTATATTTTTCAGCTGCATTGATCACACGTAACAGGAAAAGGTCCATAGCAGAAGTGACATTTTAAGATTTCCTGACTGAATGTATGTATCGAAATTTACTTTAAAATGTTTATAATCACTAGAAAGACACAATCTCTCTGAAAAACTGGATTTAAGCAAAACACAGAGTTCAAAGTGTTGGTTTTTGTTTTTTTTTTGTTTTGTTTTTTACTAAACTGATATAATTCAAGGCCTTGGGAATCCTGTATAATCCAGTAATTCAAACTGACCCTTTCATAAACATGCTTTCCTTCAAAGCATTTCACAACCAGCACATGCATCATTGTTATGTGACTGCATTTCCAAACCTGTCAGGCAGCTGAGGGTGATGTCAGGCAGACTGCAACACCTGAATAAACAGGTGAAGCAGTACAAAGAAACCCCTTGAGAGCAGGGTTCATGAACGCCACTTTTTGAGCTCCCAGTTTGTGTCTGAATCCTGTATCACTTAGATATAAAAATTTAGTGCTAAAATTTGGCTTTTTTTCAGTGTAAAATTAACATGTGTCCTAAAAAAAAAAAAAAAAAAAAAA
>VZTR01014654.1:80644-98471 GCA_013400775.1 Chaetops frenatus | reverse complement strand
AAAAAAAAAAAGGAACATGGCTAAACTTTAGGTCGGGATGTTGTGACCAAAATATTTTTAAATAAAATATCTGGTTTTAAGATTTTTATTAAAGATTCCTAGAATAGACAGAATTCTAAAAATATTAATCATTGTCTTGGCCCTCCTTTTTGTAGAAATCCATATCTTTTCCAATGTTCCAAATTAAAAAAAGATAAATAATTTTCTTGGCCCTTCTTTTTCTGGAATTTCACATCTTTTCTGATGTTCCAAATAAGGCTGTCTCACTGTAAAAATTTTGCTTTAATTAAAGATATCACTTTAATTTATGACAAATATTGATTGCATTATGAACCTGAAACATGATTTCAGCTCTGAATTAATCCCCTGAAGCTGTAGTGCAATTTCTCCTTACTGTAACATCACTGGACAGTCAAAACCTGGATTTAAAAACATGTATTTATGAAGCAACTGCTACAAAGTCTTATTATGACAAGTCAGTTTCTGGCAAGAAAAAACCAAATCTCTAGAAGTAATTCTCAATTAGAAAAATTTTCAAAACAATTTGCCTCCCCAGATGGCTCCAGGTCTCACAAACAAGTGAGCCCCTTAAAATTCTATATATAAAATGAATATAGTTGCTATTTAACTTCTTCATACTACGTAAAACTTCACGACAGCTGAGAGTTTGTCACCCAAGTTCCAGCTGGAGGTTATTTGGGTTACAAAATTAAAAAAACCCTTTCAATTGAAAAGACTGATATATGTCTTTTAATGTGTTTTAATTACAGAATAGAATACATTTCCATAACAACCCAGTACTACTGTCTTCATATAAACCCTAATTAACACAAATTTCCATGAATATTTAAAGCAAAGAAAAAAAAAATTTTAAGGTTTCTTTAAAATTTATCTTTGCAGGATAAAATAAATAGTTAAAAATATGGAATTGTTTTCATAAATCCAGCACACTTATATAAGTTTCTGAGTTGTTCCTTGAAGAAAAGCATAATTTTTTTTGCAAAGTGGGTGAACAATCTTTCATATTCCAAGTACAGATCTCAATTATGCAGACATGTTGCTTCTGATTTCATTGTTTGTTCGTTTCAGAATACACCTCATTAATCACTTACAGGGGGAAAACAAAGTATCTCTGGCTATACATGCACACAATCCACCTGTTACTCCATGGGTAAATACCAGACTAAAATGTTTTCTTTCAAATATAAATTCATATTCAGTTCTGGTCTATGCAGGGACCATTCAGCCTGGGGGAACTTAGACTCGCACTGCTCACAATAAAGGTGTTTATTGAACACCCAATGTTGAGCAATGTAGGGACACCTTGAGACCAAAACAGACTGCAGCTGTCACCTTGTAATACAGAAAAATTATTAATTTGCTCTTACAGTGGTTAAGTAGGTGCATTACTTAAAACAGTATCTCTCCTTTTCTTTATTGTCACAAATTTTTATTACTCTGTGCTCAAAAGTTGATTAAAGGGAAAAGGTGGGAAAATCCATTATAAAAGAGCTAAAAAAAAAAATCTACTGAAACCCAATGAATGTTTTAACAGGTTAAAATTCCAGATTACGTACTTCCCAGAGAGTGGTTTCCTTGGGATAAGGAAGTGGTCACAGCAACAAGCCTGACAGATTTCTAGAGTTCAAGAATTGTTAACTGGAAAATCCCTAGTGCCAGCTCCTAGCTTCTGGTGTTCTGCTCATTTTCCTGCAGCCCAGGAATGACAAAAAACCTTTATTAGGCTGCAGTTAATGCAGTGTACAAATCATCAAGAAAATTTAGGAGTGGCAAGTGATCCAAGTCCATTAAAAAGTCGAAATTTCATCCATTTTTTCCACAATACTTCTTGATTCCTTGTTCAGATTGGATCCGAACAATTCTCTCTTATCTTTTCCTTTATTTCTGTTATTGTCCTGCCTTTTGAAGTAAACATTAGCTTTAGTCATTCTTACATATATTTAAGCTTGCCTCATATCCATGGAATTTTTTGATTTCCTTTGTCCTTATCATAGTTTGTATAGATGTCTCTTGACTTTCTTTTCTGTTCTTCCTTCCTGTAAAAATAAATGACCAGTAATAGGGGTTGATCAGAGTTGTTCAGAGATACAAGGCACCACAGAAGACTGAGTAAACTAAATTTCTACTTTGGATCTTCTCTGGTTTGCTGAAATAAATGAATTTAAGCTTGCTGTGCTCTGTTTTCCAAAGGGCATTTAGAATGAGGTTTTTCAGAATGTCATTTTAGAAGCAGAAATGAAAAGCACCATGTAATTTAAATGACTGTTATTGGCAATAAATATTAATTTTATCTTTAATTTAGTTTTATTTTTACTGCTACTGCTAATAAGTTATCTTTTATTTATAGAACTTTTTATAGCCATTTCTTTATGCTTATTTAATTTTTGATGCTGCAGAAAAATGTTTTGTTGGCAGTTATTTAGATCAGACAGAAGCTTATCTGATAAGCTATTTCACTGAAATTCTTTGTGTACAAATCTACAGCAATAAAACCTTGGTTTAAATAAGCTCTGTCTCCACAAGTATCCTTTACAAAATGCAGAAATTACTAAAGAAAACTGCTGCATGAACTTTGATAATTTTACCTGATCTGAACAAATATTTGAAAGGCATAGAAGGTGTTCCAGAACATCGATGTGCTCTCACAGGCATCATGAACAGCAGCACGTGGAAATTGTGTCCCAATCACACAAATGCTGGTGTTGCACATAGAATGAATGATTCTATGTGTGAGGAAATACTATTGAGTGCACTTGAGTGAGGAAACAATTAGAAATTTGTAAGCAAGCCATGACAGTTTTTGCAATTATTATGTCCTGTAAACATGGAAACATTGGAAAAATTTAAAATTTTTTATTTCCTTGTATTTGAAAGTACCTACCTAACTATTATTTATATTTGTCTTCTCCCTTGTTGGTGTGGGTTTTTCCTTTTGCTCGGTTTTGTTTTGTTTTTTGGGTTTGTTTGTTTGTTCTACATTTTTTTCTGGAGACCTGAATTCCTCAATATTTTTCAAAGCTGGACTAAGGAGTGTGAAACTAGTCCCTCATAATTTTAAGATGAGATATATATATATCAAGTTGCAGTAGGGAAAAATTTCCAAAGAAATATCTTCTGGGCTTGGATGAAGCAAATATCTGGAATTATTGGTGTTAAAGTTGATATTTCCTTTCAGCTGATATTTTGACCTTAGACCTTCACAATTATAATCTGTGTACAGATAAAGGCACACGATTCAATTGCAAAGCTCCCTGCAGCTGTGGAAAGAGTTGAGGAATTCCTCAAAGATCAGGAAAACTAATGACTGTGCAATTTATAGTTTATGATTTCAGTTGATAAGAAAACAAAATCGATAAATTTTTCTATAGCTGCATAAAAATCTTTCATAATTAAACCATATCTTCCTGAAGATCAAGGGTGCCTCTAACTACTATCCTAATTTAGGCCTGTTAAATGCTCAGAAATGTGGCATGCTGAATGCAGCCAACAAAAATGCTGCACTGCTTTCATTGGGAAAGAAAAGAATTGGAGTACAGAGGGAACATCTCTGCCCTCTGTCTGGAAAAGGTACTCTGCCACAGGAGGGATATTTCAGACCCCTCCATACACAGGAGACTTGAGGTTTCTATCACTCTACAACTCTGTCATATCCTCTGTTTGTGTTTCCATGTCCAAGGCATGCACACACAAACTGTATCCATCATTCTTCTCCACCCCTGCTTTTTTTTTTTTTCCTTTGTAAGGTTATCAGTTCAACTTAAAGAATCAGAATTAACAATGAAAGTGATAAGATACAAATTTATTACCAACCAGGAAAGATACAATAAACAGCATCTATCTTATAAAATGTGTTCTCTATTCATCTATTACAGAACTCCAGTCTTGTGTAAAACCATCGATTTCTGGGAGTATTTTCCTTTGAGTGAACTGGAATCTCTAATATCAATCTTTTCACTGCAGTATAAAGAAAGCTGTTGGTCTGTTTCCATTCTCGCTCTAATAATTTGATATATATTATCAAATTGCATGCTGTCTTCACAGAGAGAGTCCAAGCACATTCCTGTGATAGTAATGCTGGCATTTATCTAATATTTCCACTGTTTCCTGAAGCACATCATAAATGTCCATATCATTAACTTCAGAGCAATTAATTTATTCTTATTTTTTAACCAATTTACAGATAAATGAATAGAGAATAGCCTTTTCATTCAGCTACTTTGAGGTCACTGGTAGGAAACTTACTGCAATTAGAAAGAAATCTAATGTATCAATATGTTTATTATCTTGGACAGGTAATTTAAGGCAGAAGAAGATCAAGAAAGTAGTCCTGTGTATTAGTCCACAAAGCAACCTTTTCCTCTTACTCTCACAAACAATGGTTGTTTTAAATATTGTTAACTTAATTTTATTTATCTTTTCTCCTTGGTTATCCCTCTAGCCATTCTGATGTTATCAGAGGTTGTACAGGAAAAGACCCTGGCCAAGAAAACAGATCTCAAAGCTGTTTTTGCAGTGCTACTTAAACAAATGATGCAATTCTCTTTTAGACTTATTTTTCAAATTAATGCTTAAGCTTTACCAAAGATAAATTGCTGAATTGTCTTTCTCTAGATTCATGATCTTCCCCTAAAATAGCCACTGGGGCTAAAGTTTTGGTACCTAATATTGAGAATTACTCTGTGATTCTTGCCTTCCTAAGGCAAGGCAATTGACTTTTTAAGCCTTATTTTCTGGCTCTGATTTGGTTTGGTAACTGAGTGTCTGGGTCTCAAACAAGCACATGATGGCTAGAAGCAATAATTAGCATATAGTCCTTTCTTCTGTGGTCCCTAACAGCTATGGTTTATTTATGCAGATTTTATGCAGATAAGTAGGTCTCACTTGATACAAACTATGAGAGTAAAGGTAAGCATAATAGTGCAGCTTTCGACCCAGAATCTGATGAAAACAGCACTATCTATTCTTATAAAAGGGAAATTCTTCACCTGCTACACCAAGGGTGAATCAGCTCTCTTGGTAAATGTAATTTGAACATCATTTCAAGTTGCTCAGAGTGAACATTTTCCTAAGATGGATGGGAAGAGGTTGTATCTCTCTAAATGGCAGTTTCAGCCTGTCAGGAGAGGCAGAAAGGTCTGTGAAATTTTACCTGCTGTATATGTGAAAGTCTTCTTTGCAAATAAAGCAGTTTTGATTCTCAGGAGATAACTTATTGATATGTAATGAATTCTGTCACAAACAGCTCATCAAAGAACTACAGAGCTGTAGAGAGAAGAGGGCTTGCAGGCCGACCATGTGGGATAAACAGAAGTAATGTTATTACTCCTCAAATCCAGGGGCATTGCACACTGCCATCCAGTAAGGTAAGAAATTTGCATTATCACCAAAACAAATCTGCATCATCATTGTATCATACACATGTACCTTATTATAAGGCACATAATTAAGGTAACATTAGAAATCTGTATTTTAAAAAACATCTTAGAATCATAGGACATCCTGAGTTGAGAGGGACCCACCAGGATCAAGTCCAACTCCTGTGCCTGCACAGACACCCCAACATTCCCACCCTGTGCATCCCTGGGTGTCCAAACCCTCCTGGAGCTCTGGCAGCCTCGGGGCCGTGCCCATTCCCTGGGGAGCCTGGGCAGTGCCCAGCACCCTCTGGGGGAAGAACCTTTCCCTGAGATCCAGCATAATCCTCCCTGGCACAGGCTGTTACCTGGAGTTCTGTCCCTGCTCACGGAGAGCAGAGATTGGAGCTGCCCCTCTGCTGCCCCCAGTGAGGTCTGACCTCAGTCTCCTCCACTGAACAGCCAAGCATCCTCAGCCACTCCTTGTATGGTCCCTCAAAGCCTTCACCGTCTTCTTATCCCTCCTCTGGACTCTCTCTAACAGCTTTACATCTTATATTGGGGAAGCCAAAACTGCCACCAGCACTTGAGGCAAGGCCACTCCGCTCTCTCTTTTCAGAGTACCTATTTATTACATTGCTGGCCATTGTCGAGTGAGATTCTGGCTGCCTCTGTAGGTACACTGAAAATATCACAGCCTGGTCCATCACTATCAGTTTCCAACCTACTTCTCTGCATCTGCTCTAGCCAGTTCTCTCCTTGCAACTCCAATTACTAACGAATGGAGGATGGACTCATCCCTAAGGCAAAGTTCTTTCACCCAGTATGGAAGAGCTAATCAACACAGTCAAGATATTTGTTTTCTTCCCCTTCTGCAGAACAGAGTGCCAGGCACCTAACAAAACTGGCACATCTTTTGGGAAATAAGCCCAGGCTTTTATATTAAAAGATAACAAAAAAAAGAATAATGCAGAAACAGGTGAGTGGTCACTCACACTCATATAATAAGATAATGTACATGTTTGGGTCTTGATCCAGTACATTATACTATCATTTACATATACAAATGTCCCTGGGGTTGTGTTTTTTAGCACTAGAAGAGGTTGAGGAGATATTTTTATCCCAGCAGCAACTGTCAAGTTATTATTTTACCTTATACTCTATTACTGTGTCTGCTTGAATATCTTTGAACAATTAATTGTCAATAAAATACGGATTTATATAATTTTGTTCCCGGGGACTCCTCACTGCTCCATTGCCCCAGCACCCCACAGTCACAGTTTCAAAAGTAACTTATAGTTACTGTGAACTCTTTGGAATCCTTTTTCATTTCATCTGACATCAGATTGCTCTGATCACAAACCCTGACAAGGAACTTATGCATTGTTAAACAAACAGAATTTTGGCTATATGTATTTCAGATTCCTCAGAAGTCATTGCAGTTTGGGCAGTCTTCAGTTTCACTGAGGCCAATGCAATTGCTCCCAATACCATCTAATATTGTAAGTTATTAAATCCACATGAAATATTATCAAATATTGGTTTCAAATAATGCTTGGAGTAAAAATCATAAAGTTGCAACCTTTGCAATTATGTTGTGAGGCTTTCAATGAATTGTTAAGTATCTTCTCGAGCAAAAGTCAATTTTCTAACAAATAATAGCTTATGCTTTGTGCAGTATGTGGTTAGTCCATGGACCTCTCCCTGCTGAGTGAGGCCAAAAGTTTACATCACGTCAAAGAAAGAGTGGAAAACACGTGAAAGACATGAAAGGATACAAATACACTGTACTTTGTTATGCTAAGGCAAATACCAGCTACAGCAAATGTACAAGCTTCTCAAGGCAAGTATGTATATTTAGTGCAAAAAGTGGTATGACTATTTTTAGTTTTTCTGTCTGTTTAAAATGAATTTAAGTGTTCTAATTAAATTGATAGACACACACAAAGCATTCTTAAGCAGTTACCTTGCAGTAGAGGATACAATGCTAGTTCATTTGCAGTATTCTAAGTACAATTATTCTGGTAATAATAACATCATAAAAGTTTAGAAGGCAAGAGGTCAGAATATATTTCCTCTGTCACGTGGAATTCCAGCACCTTCAGTTACAAAACCAATGGCACTTGCAGCCTCTGAGTCAGAAGTGAGGAGGGGCTCAAATAAGGAAGTTACTGCACACACAAAAAACTGTCTGGCAAGTGAAAAAACTGAATTGATGTAAACTTATGAATACTGAGTACGTGCTTAAAGAACACGAGCAACAGGAGAGACATAGTGGAAATCATTTCACTAACTTCTGCATGTGTTATATTTTGTTCAGTGGGACAAATGGCTGTGCCCTTAAAAACAACCAATCACACTGTTAACTCTAATTCTGCCCCACTCTTCACTCACTGGTCCCTATTCTCTCTCAATACAGCTGTTCACAGTTGATTTCCAAAGATAGGTAGTTATAAAATAGATACAATGAATAGGAAATACTAAAGGAAAAGAAGAAAAATAGGTAGAAAATGGTACAAGGTAGCAGATGATCCTTTGGAGAACCGTCAAAGGACTTACAGAAAAATAACAACAATAACAACAACAACAACAACAAACCACCAATAATTTAAAAACTGACACCAGAGGCTTTGAACCAAATGACTTTTTTTCATTAGCACCACACTCATCCTGCTGAACTTGCAGAGCACAATGGAATGAAGCTCCCAAGGATGCTTCTGAAGTTTCATTTCTTTTTCATTTCCTTTCTCAAGATGTCAGCTCCTTCTCCCTGCTCTACTGGGCAACTTCACTCTGCACAGAGGCAGAATCCCCCCATGCTCTTTGAAGGATGCCTCCACAGCCACATCTGTCGTGAGTAAAACTGTTCCCAGGTGAAAGTCACCTCTTAGAAAACATCATGAGCAAAAAGTCAAAAAACCCCTCCACACTCCCAAGCACATATCTACAACACCTAAAACCCTGTCAGATTTAGAAAATACCTCCCCAGGCAAAACAGGGAAGAAAAATCCTCTGTGATGGTAAAAATGTCACTAATGAGTGAAGATTTTTAAAACAAAATATTTGCCATTTCAACTCCCACTTCCTCTGCAGACCCTCAGAGCATTTAAGCAGTGGGGTCTATTTCCATTCTGTCCCTGGATTTGCATTTTTGGTTTCCCTTCTCCCTCTTAAGAAAGAGAACTGTGACATGCTTCCTGTGTCAACACATTTATACAGTTTCACCCATTGTATTTTACTTTTAAGCTGCTAATTATTTTTAACAGGCCAGGTGTGGGTGTTACATTCAGGGTATCAAAAGCCAATTTACTCTCTCCTGATTGAAACGAGAGACTGACTCAAAATGGTTAAAAAAAAGCAAGAAAAAAGATGGTCATATAGAATTTCATGGAATTCTGACTCAACATTTAGGATTCTTAGCTATTGTAATATTAATATGTTAGTTAATATTAGTTAATTTATTAGGTGATATAGACAGGTATATTAGTATTAAAAATGAATGTAGAGTTTTGAAAGGTTTTCCCATATAAGTTACTAAAGTTTCATCAATGACACAAAGAGAACTTCTGAAAACTGCAAAGGGTGATAGTCATACAGATGAAATCCTAAGACTTAGGACAAAAGAGTACAAAGTTTTGACACTACAAATATCTACAAAAGATGGCTGCAGAAACTGCTGATTCTTGGGAGGCTTAAGAAAATTCCAAAGTAGCAGCTGGCATTCAGATTCCAGAAAAGATGAGAGAAAAATCTTGACGTTTGCATCTCCTATCTCAAGTATAAACTTTCCATCTTTTACTTCTAAGCAAACACACAAACCTCGCAAAGATGGAGAACTAGGAGAAGACCAGTTTTAAGAGTACCTTAGAAACTCCTAATTAGGACAACAGTCTGTAATTTGTGACAAATTATCACACACTGATCAAAATGTTTGGATTCTGAATGTTGACTCTGCAAGACAGACACACTAAGCATCTCCCAAGGATATTCAAAATGTCATTTAAACCAGGTATTAGCTTGACTCTGCTACTTGTATCTTGCCAAGACAAATTCTCCTGTTTCAGAGAAGATAGAGAAAAATTTCAAAACCCTTGTTTTATTTCAAGGGGGAAAAATATTAAATATGGGTGATAAATTAAATGTCTACAAGCACGGGCTGGATTATACGTAAATATGATGCAATAAAATAAAAATACGCACTTAGAGATAAAATCATATCTCATAATCAAACTTTGTTTTGTTTTTTGTGGAAGTCTTGATGCAGTCCTTTTGTACTCTTTGAAACGTCTGATTTTAGTTCCTTATTCATTCTGAAAGGATAGTTATATTACAAATAAGTCTTTGAGAGAGGATGCTTCCTTTGACTGCTCTCCTCTCCTTCCTGGGTTTCATTGAAGGTGTTTCAATGCCCAGTAGAATGGTGTAATTAACTGTATTTATCAAAAGCAGTATGAGCAAATGTTCTGACCATCTCTGCTCCTCCAAAGCTGAATGCAATTTGGGTGAGTCACTCTCTTCAAAGAGATTTAGAGAACACCATTTGGGCTTTTCGTACTTGCAATCAATGTGCTTGCATTTAAAATAACTGGATTACAGCCCAAAGTGAAAAGGCTTGAGAAAGCAGAGGAAACCAAATGGCCTCGTTCATTGCTGTGTTCCATAACTGGTATAGCTGCCCCTCCTTCTCCAGCACTGAAGGGGTAAGGAAATATCTTAATGGAATACTGATCAGAGCTTAATTTGGGCTGATGAGCTAGATCATTTTGTGATCAACTGCAACTACTGTTCCTATGAATTCTGAGGAGAGAATAAACAACATCCATGATCCAGGCTTTATCACAGAGTTTTACAGCTTTTAGCAGATTTTGTCACGGAGAAATTACCACGGCCTGGTGAATTCAGCCGTGAGAAAATGAATCAGAGACTGTGGTGTGAGAAAAAGAGCCTTGAAATGATAACAAGTTGGTGTTCTCTGGTTGGTGTTGGTCAGGAACAAAAAGTAGCAAATGACAGTCTTTAGGGATCTTTCTAAAATATAGATTGCATCATCTTGTTCAAAAATTTCAACACGCAGAGACAGAATACAGTAGATTTGACAATTACTCTGTTTGCTAGAGCATACCAAATGTATCTCTATCTGGATGTGGTGGATTAATAATTTTCCTATGCAACAGAAACATTTAGACTTGACATAGAATGTGATTGCCGAATTTAGTTTACTATTATTTTCAAAAGCAAATGTTAATGGAAAGTTGATTATAGAAACAATAATTTGAAATTCTATACATTGATCTAACATGTGAAAAAATTAAAAAAACCCCCACATTTCCAATCTTCTTGTTTTGCTCCATTCACCTGCAGAGCTGTACAAGTTTGCAAAGACACATTTCTTCCTTCCCTCAGAGGAAAAAGGGTCTACCTGTAAGCGACCTGTACTCTTTAGTATATTACTTTGTCAAGTTTTAAATGTTCTAAATAAACATTCTATTTTGTGTACAAATGATGGAATAAATAAATGTTCAACATCCAGTCAAACAGAGTGACTAAGTGTAAAGGGGGAAATATGAGGAGGAGATAGAAACTAATGAATGATGTGGATTAGCATGAGAACAAATAACAGAGGATAAGAAAGTGGGTGGCCATATTTCATCTCTTGATGAGTCTGTTACCTAGGAAACAGAATACTGAGTAATTGCATAAATGACCCTATGCCTGTGGATTTGATTTGATGAAATTATATAGGACTACAATTTATGCAGAACAAGGAAGAAGATTGTCAGGGGCATGGTTTATTAGGTGAAATTAAAAGCCTAGAAACCTATTTTCATTTCAATGAGCTTTTAAAACATTTATTACCTAAGTCTTCTGTCTTTACTATCTAAGTTTCTGACCTAACAAAACTATGCAATAAAAACTAACCAATCACCTCATGCAGCTGATTTTTTTAAAGGTTCCTGTAGAGGATACTAATCATTCACTCAGCTCCAGCTCTCACCATCAGGACTCCAGCTGATTCCAGCAGACATCCAGTTGGTATCGTTGGGACAGCATTTTGACTGCTAACAAGAAGTTCATTAATCTGCTGTGTCTGCTGGCCTTCCACCAAAGGCAATCCAGTTAAAGAAGCCACAGCATGTCCTTACATGTGACAGTGAACAGATATCACTCAGTTTTATAGTAGAAAAAGGTGGTAGTGGATCATCTGCTATTCCTATAAAAATCTTTGTAAAAATATGAAGTAACCACGAAAAAATTACAGTGTTTTCCACTTCTTGACACAAAAAAAAACTCTAAGGAACTCAGAGAAATGGTGGCAAGAATTCAAAGGGAGTGTTTTTTCAATATAGTGCAATTAGCTTTTTTAGATATGCTCTTCATTACCAGCTTCCTAAGACTTTAGGAAGGTTTGACTATTTTCAGTGACCTTCCAATGAACTTCTAACATACCATTTCTTCATTTTCTGTACAAAAAAAAAGCTTAGAGTACGCCTAAGAGATCAATATAAAGATTATTATGTTTGAAAATGCATAGGAAATAATATTTGTAATTATATTCAGAATGGTCAAACTGAATGAGCTCCAACAATTACATCACATGATGTCCAAAAGGTAATGTCTGGGAATGAATATAAGAATGGAACAAACATAAAGTGAACAGAACTTGAATCAAAATATTGGTTTGCACTTGCTTTGTACCTAAACTTAAACAGTTGGCAGTATTAAAATCAGCACACTCACTTTGAGAATGGGGTTTCAGGGATATTTGTATTAAAATTTTTATTCCGAAGAAGACGTGACATCCCACAGCAACAAATTCTTGTTACATTGAACTGGACAAAGGCATTTCTGGCTTAAAGATGGAATTTCACCAGTTGCAGGAGAAACTCTTCCCAGAGACATTCTGAAAAGGATAGTATGTTCTGACACTGACAACGAGCTGTTTGTAGGTCATATTTTATTTCTGTGGAATATTCAAAATGATAAATAGATGATATCATAATCATCTATTAAAACCAAGGTAAAATACTGCGAGGCTGGAAGACAATATGTGGGAGAAGAGGAATATTTCCTGCAAGAGCTGTGACCCACAGGGAGCCCGCACATGAGCAGATTTACCTTGGAGGACTGCAGTCGGTGGAAGATTCCATGCTGGAATGGCTTGTGAAAGACTGCAGGAAAGGACCTGTACTGGAGCAGGGGAAAAGTGTGCGAAGGAAGGAGGAGCAGAAAGAAACAGTTATGGCATGGGGAGTTCTCGTTTTTGTCTTTTGTTCTCATCCTCCAAGTCTATTTCAAATGGGAATAAATGAAATTAATTTTCCCAAGTGTCAAGTTTTGCCCACGACAATCATTGGTAAATGATTTTATGGTCTTTTGTCTTGACCCATGAGATTTTTCATTTTATTTTCTCTTCTCTGCCATTGAGGAAAGGGAGTGAAAGAGCGGCTGGGCGGGGGCCAGATCAAGATTGATCCACTACCCAACCTCCATCAAAATTCACTTATTCACTGTAGGCTTCTAATGTCCAAGATTCTCTAGGTCAGTGTTTTTCAAACAAATTTTTGTATTGAAGCCATAACTTTGGCAGTAAAAGTCAAGTGTTAACTGAGAATGCATTCATGTGATGATCACATATGAAATTGCTGATACCAGTACATGACTTTAATTGCACTGACACAGAAGTTTAAAGCAGACAAGCTATTTTTACCATCTCCTTACATGCATATCTAATTGCAAAATTCATTTTTTGGTTTAGAAGAATTCACTTTATAAAAGTATTTCAGCTGCAAGAAAAAAACCCTCTGAAAAGGTAACCTATTTTCATAGAAAGTTTAATCAGGACAGCTATTTTTGACCCTTTCCCTAAACATGACATAGTGAATGATTTAAGACATTTGTGAGCCAACCCACCATAAATGTTTATGAAAGATTGTAATTTTTAAGTATTTTAGAAAAAAAATTATATGGAATTCATTAATACAGCTACTTTCCATCATGGAGAACTTGGGAAAATTTTGGTTTCTTTAATCTCTGTGAAATCTTACTGTCAGATGCATCAAGAATTTCATCTTGATTGAAATAAAAAGAAGTGTTCATCCTGTCCCTCTTGGTCTCTGAAACTGCTATTGGCTGCTATCTTTCTTTCATTTCTTTGGAGACTTCCATCCTAAATGCTATGGCTCCACTCCAGTTCCTTCTTACCCACAACCATCTCCTCTGTTGTAACAGGGCAGCTTCATAGCACATACTGAACCAGAGAAAGCAACTGCAGACTGTCAGATACAAAAACCCAGCTGGTTTCAGAGTGATCAGTTCCAGGTATGGGAATCTAAGAGGAAAAAAAATTGATAAAACAATCTTTCCTGGGGCAGTGGACACCTGAGGACAGTAACAAGTAGATGAGGGCAAGGGAACGCTGCAGAAGTTACTACATGCCGCCAAACCTGGAACTAGATTCTTCTTGAATCCAAAGTCTAAATTGCTAATAGAAGACAAATTCAGGATTTCTCTGCTTCTAGCTTAATAGACAAGGTATAGATTAAGAGTTTTGTTTCATATATGCGAGCTAAGAAAAAGTTAATCTAACAGTTTACTTAAGGAGGAACAATGTTAGGAAACACTATTTACTAGACTTCCAAAGCTCCAGTCCCTGCTTCAGAATGAAGGACCAGAATGAACAGAATTTAATGCCATGCAAATTGTGAGATTGCAAACAAAAAAAATATGTATTAAATATTTGCAAAGATGTTTCTATGCTGTTCATTGAAGTCTATTAGAGTTTCTACAATTATGATAAGACTCACTGACAATTCTTGAAATTGATTACATTCTTGCTATAGGGCTATAGTGGATATGTGAACTAGTTTATTTGTACTGCAACTTAATGGAAAGTATAAGAATATTAACATTTTATATTTAATATTTCTTTGGTTCTGATTATTTTAATTTTTATTGCATGTTCTGTCTCCTTACTTGGAACAGCTATTCTTTATTGCTGCATGGCAGAAACATGCTAGTGGGTTTCAGTTACAGGTTCTCATCTTCAACATCTAAGTAGATTTTTTATTTTAAACTATGCTTTCGGGCTCTGACTGTTTAATTCATTCACATATATTTGTGTTTCTTCATTAAACCCAATTTTATAGATTTAAAATCCTTAGTAGATGAACCTATGCTAGATTATATATTGTGCAAGAAACTGCATATTAAACTATTGACCTGATACTCGCTTAGAACAAAGAAGTTTTTCACATACATTTCTGATGATTCTTGCTATCTCCTAACAGCGTTACATCCTTTTGCAGGTAAATGATTTCTCATCTGAGAATTGCCATGTTTACTGCAATAATGATATTTCCTTGATGGTAATGACAACACTCAAGTCCTCATCTCTTTTTGGCTGTTTGGGCCAGCTTACAGAATTGGATCATAATTCTTATGGGCACAGGTGCAGTTACAGGTGCTTGAGGCAAAACTCACTGGGCAATTTCCTGTTGCCATTCATGCCTTACTGCAGGACACTGGTAGAACATGGCTCCAATTCTTGGGAAGTTTAATGTGGTTCTGGGGAGGAGGGGGAGAGAAGGACAAGATGCACACGATTTCCATCCGGGGAATGGCCTGAAGGTGCCCTGACAGCCTGCCCCTCCTGCCTGAGCACTGTGCTCCATCTCCTTCTCCTGCTCAGAAGCTTTTCATGAATCCGGAGGCTTGGTGTGTATTATTGGCTACAGCACATAATAAAACCAATTTGCTTTGCAATTACAAGTGCCTTTCTGATCTTCTGTGTACAGGCATCCTCCAGAATTCATAATAGCAGCTAGGGTGGGATGCCCAGAGCACAGAAATGGTTTTGAGTGTGCGTGAAAAAAAAACAGAGGTAGTTTTGAGTGTAAATAGGAGAGAAAGTGACATGAACACAAGTGGGGCTTGGGCAGTTGCATCAGGAAAGTGCGCGGGTAGCTGCCCTGAGAGTGGCTGTTCTATGTGTAGAATATGGGAGGTCAGGATTTCATCTGGGTACCCAGTCATGTGGGTAGCTCCTGGTGGCTGAGGAGTTCCCATTAGCAATGCCAGGCAACCACTTCTTCCTGCAGAGATCCTACAGGATGATCTCTGCACTGGGGCAGCTCTCTAGGAGGAGAACTGCACACAAATCAAAGGGGCTTTTGCATCAAACAACTGGTTGACACTGGGCTGGCTGAAAGGGGACACCTGTGCCTGTGGGCAGAGTGGGGCTCCATGAAAACCATCAGACTCACAAATTCCTGCCTCAGGACTCATTAGGAATTACTTGTCTGGATATGTCTCCAGGATTGGTGTCTCCAGGCCAAGCAGCACCCCTTGTGTGCTGCCCAGATTTTGAGGCCTAGAAGACGTGATGAAAGGCAAGGAGAGAGCGCATTTCCTAGGAGACCAAACAAATGATGATGTCAATGAACAGTTTGTTCTTTCTGCATCTACTTAATCGCAGCAGACACGTTAACGCGTGGGAAATAAGAAAAAGGCTCTTTTTCACTGTTGTTGACTGAGAAGCGCTCTGGGAAGGATTTGGCGGCAGGCCGCAGAGACGGCCGATGGTGGCCTCGTGCCTGAGGCAGTGATGGGCTGGGGAGACGCGTGGACACGGCACGAGCAGAGAGCAGATTGGAGAAAGGGACACGTGAACAACGACACCGCCAAGGGCTGCTTGCTTCTGTTAAGTTTTGGTTAAGTTTCAGTTAAGGTCGGTTAAGTTTACAGTAGAAAATGATCCTGTTCGTTACTGGAAATGGTCTTTGAGGCAACAAGGAGGTCTGTGCGTCTGTTCCCCGTGACTGTGGTAACATCAGTACTTGAAAGCAAGCTGACAAAAGCAACTTTGTATTTTATAAAGAGGCACTCACTGAAAAGGGAACAGTGGGTGCCACCCCATGGGCTGCAGCTCCTGCCAGGCCTGCTCAGGGAGCCCAGGCAGCTCTGCACACACCTCCTGCCACTCGCTCATTTGGGAGCAAGCAGGAGCCGGAGACTGCAAAGACAAACCAAGCATCTGCTTTGCTGTGAGCCCCAAGGACTGGCAGCGTCCAGCGTGGCAGACTGTGGGCTCCTGGAGTTTGTAGCTGGACAATGGCTCTTGCCAAGCACGTGTCCTCTCAGGCTCCTTGTCTCAGTAGATTTTCAGCCAGGCAGCAAGAGCTGCATTTGCAAATGCAGTTCAGTGCTGCAGCACCTCTGGGGGCTCCTGACACAGCCAGTGGGATCCAGTCTCCTGGCAGGAAAATCACTCTGTGCCTCCCAACGAGTAGCACAAAACAGCCTGGGAGCTGCTCCCCTGCAGAACAGGGAGTTCTGCAAAATCTACTTGCCGTGGCTGAGAGCTCTCCTTCCTGCAGAGATCCTACAGGATGATCTCTGCACTGGGGCAGCTCTCTAGGAGGAGAACTGCACACAAATCAAGGGGCTTTAGCATCAAACAACCGCCTTGTGCCACAAGTCACGAGCACTTGGTGTCCCCGCATCCCTCCCGGCCCAGGCAGCGCCTTTCCCCTGTGCCCCACACAGCACACACTGCACCGCCCCAGCCACCAAAAGGCTTCGGCCTTCAGCATTTCCCCCCAGACCAAGCCCTGCAGCGCAATGAAAACAGCAAGCACTTTGGAGCTATCAATTCAACCATTTTATTGCAATGAAAGCACCTTATCTGACCTGTTCTAACTTACCAACAGCTACAACTCAACTGCGTATGGAATGTATTCCAGGCCAAGTGCTGAATAAGATTCTCTATCAGAAACCAAAAGAGCTTCCGACAGCTTTTCTTTGTAACTAAGGTCTAGTTTAAACCTTCAGAACTCTTTCCCTTAAAAGAAAGAGTTGGCTTTATTGTATCACTGCCTAGGCCCAGCTTGTAATTTATTACTTAAACAGGAAGAGAAGCCATGAGATGGCCTTTATCCTGTTATCTGAAATTTTAGAAGGGAGCTCTACTAATATCTACCCCTACTTTCACCTACAGAATTTAGGTCTCTTAATTCTCCTCATTTTACTCTTCAAATTCTTGAGGCAGCAGCTACAATGGCACCTCAATCATGAGCCTCCTGGCCCTTCAGCAGACCGGCACTGCCACCCAAGCTGGTGTAAATTAACACCAACATCTGCAAAATGGCTGAGCGTGCCTTCAGTCCCCTCTCTTGTCCTGATCATTGTAGAAAAGTCCAAAGCCACAGTCAGGGTTTTGGATACTCAGACAAAACCCCTAACTGGCTTTGGCACTTGTTTGTCGTGTCATGTTTTCTTGTCGGGTCCCTGTCACAAAGGGAGTTATCAGGGATGAGTCACGGAAGAGAGGAAGAGCACTGCCCCAGCTGGTTTCACCAGAAGGTGACAGGATACACGCTTTTGGTTACAGCTCCCGTTGTAACCTGAGAAGCTGCCATGAGTGGAGCCCTGGAATGAGGCGCCTGAGGCTGCGG